>QNGE01006098.1:24373-35202 GCA_008508345.1 Paragonimus westermani | reverse complement strand
GACGTTGAACGCGCGTAACTCCTAAGAACTGAAGACGAAGCATATTTTTACCCGTGAGAGAAATTGGCTAGTGGTACTAGAACGTGTGAACAATGTGGTATGAGACGGCGGTGTTAGCTGATCATACCAAAGAAACTCCGGAGTTTTCAATGGAACCTTATCAGGAAACCTTGCAACGCTTTTACCCTTATGTCCGACGGTTGGATACTCTTGGAACCTGCAACATGTCTCAAGAATTCAAATGAATCAGTATCAAAGACATACTTGGAAGGACTACTGACAATTCCGAATTTAAAAAACTTTCGAACGATAAACGGAGAGGAGGTTTGTGTTCGTACTGATTTCGACCTGCAGTCAACATATCATCGAGGTGAACACTAACAAAATAGAAACCACGGGCAAACTAGCTTAGAGAACGTATAGTTTGGGCAGCGTCGCGTAAGCCAAATGGCACTCGGAGAAATACAAAAAGACTGAAAGTAGTTATTGTCATCGTTTTTGGAATATCCCCAAGAACAATAAGTGCGCACCAAGTCAATTTGAGAAAAAGACTGGTTTCTGTCCAGAGTGAGGGATGACATAACAACCAGGGATTATGACAATATTGGATGTACGAAAACCGCCGCGCGGACGCTAGTCGCCTGATGGTTCCAGAGACATATGTAATGGGGTTAACCAACAACCGTTTGATGGCCGGATAATGTCCACCTGCAACGTGTGATCGTGTGGTAGTGACGATGTGTAGAGGACTATTTAGTGTCTAGCTGTAAGGGGACGTATAAAAGAGTTGTAAACTGCGGGAAAATTTGGAGCAAAGGCAGAAAAGTGGGGTACAATCTCGGGCGTGAGCGAACATAGACCGATGGAGTTAATTTTGGCCAGTGTGTTCGTACCGTTAGCATCATGTGATCCAGAAGACTATTTTGCCACATACCAACACTAAATCCAAAAAGTGACGAAAAAACAGCATCGACAATTGCATTTGAACATCTGCAACAACAAATATCCAGCGAAATTGCCACCGCAAGCCTGGATCAAGGGTAAGTGAGCGTGTCACACGTTGTTACTCGACTTTCATTAACCGCTTGCAGTGCAGGCAAATTAGCCGGGAAAATCTAATCCGCTCGTTGTGGAACGACACCTGCTTCGGTTCCGATATCAGTGAGAAATCTGATACTAGGAGACCTATCTGACATGAAGAATAAGCGACATAGAATCAGGCGAGTGACAGTCGTCGCCACTGCTCACTAGCTGGTGCGTTTTCCGAATGGATGAATTTGAATGATTATGGTTGCTTATACCTTCTTTTGTGGTGATCGAAGTTCTGGTGGTACCAACGAAATGATGTAATCATGCCCGGTGTATGAGAACGCTGACGATTGAACGAACGCGTGCTAGGTGATGACCGAATCACTTGTTGTATCTGCATTATGAGTGCAGCTAATTACTTGATAAATGCATCTTGTGGTTATTGTGGTGGGGTGGGAAAGTCCATAGGTCCTAGATAGGAAGACGGGTTAGTTTCCAACATTTTGTCGGCAGCGTCATCTAGCTCCACTGTGGGAATGGTGGGGCTGAACGACTCCAGTAGTTCGCGAGTAGACGGAATGAGAGCCGATGGAAAATAGAATTGTCCAGTTTTCGGGGTCCAAGCAACCGTTTCGTATGCCGAAACAGCCGCGACCGTTTACGACCTCTCACCTTAATGCTGGAAGACAGTTGGTATCATTTCTTCTGATCAGACATTCTAACTCCATTAACTAAGGCTTCTTTTAAAGTGTCACACGGGCCATCGGGAAGTATTTCGTAACTGAGATCCGGAACTTTCTCCGCAATCTCAGTTGGCGTAGACTGAACCACATGGGAATACACCATAGGCTAGAATTTGATCCAATGAGCCCTGAAGAAAGCTGCGTCTTGTTCAAACCAAGGTTGCGGATTGGAAACAAAAACCAAGGAAGTCCAACGTTGATAGACACTGCAACGCCTCAATCCGAAGTTAGGTGAGTAAAATAGTCAGCTGCAGAAGAAAATCGGTACAAAACAACGGGTAAAGTCAAGGAATGGACGCATTGAAGATGAACAGTGTTCAGGAGGCTTCCAAGGATGTTGAGGAACCACTTGAACTGTTCCAAGCGTAGACGACGCTGCAACGATACGGTGCTAAAATTCAATCCAGCAAAAGAACAACTCGAGTGTCTCTCGATCATCAACGTTCCATGAAGAACCAGGACTTGTCACAATGTTCGGAGAGCTCCAGAGAGTGTACGAAACAGTTGTTCCTAGGCAATTCTCGATAAAAGGTGTCTGAAGCGGTTACCGGTTGAGGTAATAAGTGGTGTTTAGTGAGCTGCGAATGGGCATATCTTTACAATTACCAGCATCAAAGCCAGTTTGGCCCACTCGAAACCAATCGAATGGAGTGCCACGATTCTTCTGTTAAATGAGATGATTGTTCGTATTGTTGAATACACGTTAAATTTGAACTTCAGCAGAAAACACCGATAGGGAGGAGGTGATTGAAGGAGGAAGATCGTTGGCCAATGTAAAAAATAATGGCGGATCAAGAAGTGAACCTTGGGGTGTTCCAATGAGGCCAGGTCCGCAGGTAGACAATGCACCCTTTACAGACGGTTAACAAGATATGACTCGAGTCACTGGGGAAGATTGCCTTGTAGCTCAAAATGGGAAAGCTTGCCGATTCAAACAGCATGGTCCATGTGGTCGAATGCCGTGTCAAAGTCAAGATACATGACGTAAATTTCACTGTCTTGATCAACTGCTCCATTGATCAGTTGCTATCAGCAGATTTGTGGTACACCAGCGGCACTTGTGAAATCCATGCGGTACACTGGAGAAATCACAAGACGTGAAGTTTTCGTAGAGCGCGTCATATGCAAGCATCTTCAACATTTTAGACACCCTTAATAACAAAGTATTTGCTCTGTAATTACAGGGACAGTCACGCCCATCACCCTGGAAAACGGATGTGATGCTTGCGATTTCCCAGCCGTTGGGTAATGTTCCTTGAGGAACAATGCGGTAGGCGGATCAGCAAGCTGTTCAGTCGCTTGCGCGAAAACTTGAAATGCACATTGTTGAGGCCACGGGAACTGTCCATATCCGTTTTCTGGACATTTCTGCAATACAAGCAGACAAGCTTCGTTCAAATGAACTCCAATAGGACGACGGGCGATCACTTGGTTCGGGTGGTGCGGTAACTGCAAGGTTACCAACCATCAGCACTTCGTTAGTGAATGTTTAGTCCAGCTGCGACGGATTATGGTCAGTACACCATCAAGATGTGCTTCGTGAAGCCCAGTGTCCCGATTTTGCGGAAGAAATGTGCGGATTGAATGTTCGATGTCTGTGTACAAGAAAGCCGGGAATTTAACTTCAGATAAGCCGAAATGGCCCATGGAGAGGATATGGAAAAGTACTAGGGTGGGGAAAAACTTACAACCCAGATAATAAGAGTTCGTCTTTTGAATTGTCAGAAGATGAAGAGCGACAGAGCAACCCCACCAACCGTTTGAGCGATTCAAGCAAAAGCAGGGCTTGAAGAGAGTTGTGAACATAGAAGGCCGACGCCCCTCCTCTACCTTTAGTTCTATCAATGCTGAAGAGCCATATCTGCTAAGGTGAGCCCAGAATCTAAATGGGAAATTTTGAGTCACGACTCCGTCACAGCAATATTCCGGGGCTTTGTGGAAAAACAAAGTTCGTAAAGCTCTGGCGAGTTATTTACTAAACTAAGCTTAATTCTGTACATGCATTTCACAGAGCTAATCACAAGCGAATAAGCATTATTCTCGGATTGTAAAGAAGGTAGTTCATTCAAAGTGTAACGGTGGTGGAGGTCGCCGACTTTACGGGAGCCGGTTTTAGTGGATTTTTGTCACTATATTCTTCATAGACACAAAGCGACTGGTGCTCTCGCCGTGATCAGCTCCCAGTAAATTCCGTTCTTTGAGACGATCCGGGTGGAACGCAATCTTGCCGGGGATAAGACGGTGTGGGTGACGGAACAGCTCCAGTATGTGCAATGCCATCTCTTGTGAGGCGACAGTAATTCTGAGTCTAAGTTGGGTTTCGACCGACTCCTGCTTGCGTCGCAGGATGCGGTGAATACATTGCACTTGGATGTTAGCAAGTTCAAGTTCAGTTGACAGGAATCGCTACTAGTTCTTGTCGTGTTCAGGCTCATCGTTAAGGGGATCGGAGGCATCCGTAATGATAACATTGCGAGATCAGTCGGCGGTCCTAGATTCCTTCTTAACGAGCTTTCGCCCCTGGCGTTAAGCCCATGGCATATCCGAGTACGACAGGATCCCGGTCGTCCAGCAATTTATGTTCCTCCAGTAGAACGTCTTTCGTCAAATTGAAAGACGGAGGCACGACCCTTGCTAACCTGGAGTTGTTAGCATGTGCTGAATCCAGTTTCCCCGCCAACCTCGTAATAGAGCCTGAGAAACACGAATTTGTACCCATTTTAGTACAAAGGCTGTTCTAGAGCTTTCAGTTGTGCTCGTTGTGAAGTTAAAATTAACCAGCGACACATTCCGGAAGATTCTGAACAACCACAAAATCCTCCTGAGTGAGGGAGCAGCGGTGTTGGTACACCTAGGGGATTTTGCCAATCTTATGTCATCATTAGCGCAGCTCTCCCGAACAGTAAGGCTGGGCTTCTTAGGCAATACTGAGCGGAGAACCCCCAAAATTCTGTCGTGTCATCCCGTATGCTGTTGGCGGGTTATCAGCAGTGGTGGGTCTGAGTATCTCTGGAGCAGCCGAGGTAACCTTGTTTGAGTGTTCCACATGATTTTTTGAAACGTACATCCAACAGATTGCTACTAAGAGAGTACATGAGTTGCCAGAGCGATAGGCTTTATTCAACATGGAAATAAGAAATAAAGCTGCAATGCGAAATAGAGAACGTGATGAGTGATGAACAATGTGGACGAAGGAAAGGTGAAAAGTGCATAACACTCACCCCCTAGAAGTAAATTCGGCGGGACTTTTGTGAGTCATGGGGTACAAACCGAGTAATGTGAAGTAGGGATTGTATCTCCCGACTTTTCAGAACATTGGGTCTCAATCTTTGTTGCTGATCTGGGAGAGTTTCGTAAACGTCGTGACCATTGGGATCAGTGTCACGACCTTCCAAAAAGGTGGATACCGAAGGAACCATTCTTGAGTTTGAACCGGGCGCTTTACTGTCCTCTGCTCATTCTTCCTTGGTCATTACAGTATCTTTTGCAGCTGATATCAGGTTATGTATGGACGCTGTGTTCCCACGGCCCTCGAGGTGAAAGACGCGGGCATATGTCGGATTACATTCTACCAACTCGATTTCCTCCGCCTACGGTTCCATTTTCGGAGTACGACTTTATCAGAGTTCCCTAACCAAATTGGTAAGAAGAGACTCCTAGAAGCCCTACGGTTGTGATAGAACATCCTTTCGTGTGAAACAATTGGTCACAGTGCACAGTAAGGAACGTATGGAATAAAGCTCGTCCGGAACCACAGTTTTCCAGTGTTCATCACCAAGGCTTTTTAATTTAACTGCCACCAGTATGGTTTTCCATATGGTACCGTTCAGACATTCAGCTTGCCCGTTGGACTGTGGAGTATAGACTGTAGTACGACCGGTTGTGATACCCTTATTGTGGAGGAATTAAAGTAACCCTTCCGAAATGAAGGCAGAACCACGATCAGAATGAATGAATGAAGGCAAACCGAGAATGGAAAATAAATTTGTGAGGCACTTGACCACTGCGCAGGTAGAAGTGTTCGTACACGTATAGGCAAAAGGAAGTAGGAAAACTCAACGACAATTGTCAAGAAGGATTTATTCTTTGAGGATGAAGGAATGGATCCTTTCGGATTACTGCTTAACCTCCCGAATGGTTGGCTTGCTCTTATCAGAGGTATATGTGGCGGAGTGGAAAAACAAGGTTTCGGTTTAGCGCGAATTTTGCATCGAGCGATGATTCGTTTGATATCACTGAGGTTGAACGGTGGATTGCGTGCACGGACTAGATGGAACATACGAGCACACCCAGGGTGACGATGATTCATGAGGTGTTTTCAGATCGCCAGCATGAGAAATAGGGCAGTTAAACTTGCGCGACAGAGTATTAGCCACACGATTATCAGAGCCGCGACGGCAGAGGGTGTCATATTGAAGGTTGGAATGTCTTAGTCGCCAACGCTGTCTTTTCTCGTTCTTGATTTTCTCTGCATTTTTTGATCGACCATGAAGAATACGGAACGCTTTTCTGTGATGAGGGTAAGATGGTAACCCAGAAGAAAATGTCGCCCTATTTTAAAGCTTCCCACAATAGCACAGGCTTCTTCTTCGACAGAAGAATGCTTACATCCGGACGGTGTTAGAGGTCTGGAGGAGAATGCAACTGATTGTCCATTCTGGTTTGACGTCGCAGCGATGACAATATCTGGTGCGTCAGTTTCAACTGTCAGGGGCACTCTGGGTCCAATAATAACATTCATTAAATCTTGAAGTTATTTCTTAAGATTGACAAACGAAGCCAAAGCCTCTTCGAGAAGAAAGGTCTCATTTAGGACAGGCACACTGAATTTGTCTGAAAATTGTGCGACCGATTGAGAGTAATAAGCGAACATACCAATAACCCTCTCTTGTGCTTAGAGGTTTGACATGGCTAGTAGATCTTTAAATGTTCGGAAACATTCGGAATCCGGTTTAATGACACCGTTTGAGATTTCATAACCCAACAATTTTACATTGCACGCCCGCATAACATTTTCTGGATCAACGAGAGTGATTCCGTACTTGCGGGCGGTGTTGAAAAATTGTGAGATTACGATTACGATCTTTGTTTGAATTGCTGCAGATAGTCAAATTGTCCAGAAATGCGAAGATCCAAAACAACTTCTCTCGTTGAATGATATTGTCAAAAGTATGCTAGAACGCTACAACACCAATGGTGACACCGAAGGGAATACGAGTGAATTAATAACGACGACCAGCTGCCTCAAAAGCGATGTAAGCTAATTGATCCGGGGTAAGGGGTGGACGTCTAGGTGAGTGAATGGAATAATTGTCCGGCTGTAGTCTAATACCATTCGACGTCACCAAGACTTGAGCTATCCAAGGTGGGGCAGAAGGTTGGATAATCCCGGTGGTCAACAGTTTTCCAGTTCCAGACTTCATAACGAGTTCATCGGATGAGCAAGAGCGCCTGGATTTGGCTGCCACTAGTTGACGTACAACAGATGTTGAAACAGAAACGGCGGAGTAACCGAAACAGCAAGCATGGTGCGAGGTGAAAGTGTTGGCTCATAGCCGGAAAAAGGTAGTTCAACGCATTTGTCTTACGAGGAAGTAATATCCTAGTAATACATCAGGATAGGTTTTTGAGAAGTGACAGCCTAGTAAAGTTATGACAGTTCTTTGAAACGAACAGAAACTGAAGAATGATAGAGTATAGAACTGGATAAACTGGTAGGTGTCACAGTGATCTTCTGACAGGAAGAATGGATTTGCCATTTGTGTCCGAACAACAGACAATCATGGTCTGTAACCGATTACCGACAGTTACGTGAGAGCCGCTGCAGCTTTGATGGACGACAATACAGATTCCGATATTGCAGCAAGATGCACAGTCTTAGAAGACCGACACCCTCATATTTCACAGCGTTTGCAGTGAGCATCATGAGCTGGACATTACCTTCGCGGATACCGACGTAATCCACATAAGTAGCACGAAGAGGTGTTCTGTTTTGGAAAGTTCTCTGTGGCTGCCGTGCACTCGATATTATATACCATTGGGATGAATTATTGGGGGTGATCAGTAGGTTGCGAGCGCACGGTGCAGGAGAGTTGTTAATTGCGAAAGTGATGGCCGTTGAGCTAGTTTCAATTGTTTAGCTATATTGAAGGCTGAAGTGAGGTCCACGGATTTATATACGAGAAGTCGCTGCCGAATACAATGAGAATTTAAACCACTAACAAATGAATCACGAATAAATTCTTCACGACATAGTTCAGCAGAGAATGCTTCGAAATCACAGCCCGAGGCAATGGTGTGAGCTTGTGGAGGGATTCATTCACTTTACTTATTCTCTTGCTTACCCGTGGATAGGACATGTTAAAAAATTGTATTTTTTTGGTTGGATGTAGAGAGTCTGGGATGTACACACAGCTGTTTTGTAGGAGTCACACTCCGCGATGTGTTGGTATACGGGTGAGCCGACACAGATAAAGAGAGTAGACAATGCGCCTATTTCAAGCGATTTTACAGGAGGGAGGAAGTTTTCGCATGTCTCCCGCCAGTGAAGCAACTAGTCAGTTGCAGCAGGTGAGTGAAGGTCCGCGTCCAAAAGGTTGGGAAGTAAGTTGCGATCGGCCATTTTACTAGCTGAATAAATTGTGGTGGTTCGAAATTTACATACAACAGAATTCTACTAAGAGAGAACATAAGTTGCCAGAACGATAGGTTTTATTCAACTTGGAAATAAGACATAGCTGCAATGCGGAATGGGGAACGTGATGAGTGACCAATAATGTGGAAAAAGGAAAAGGGATAGGTGCATAACATTCCAGAGGCAACTGACGTATACGATACAGTGTCCACGACACTCGTGTTACATACATCACAGACTACACCCAGTGTATGAGGGGATGTCGCGGCCAATGTATGGGCGACGTGCAAGTCACAGAACTGAGAGCCTGTCTTTCGGTTTTACAGCACTTAAATAAGGTGGACGCGGTCCAGCCCTGTTGTTATCAGCATTTTCTAAATCTCATTATATACGCCTAGAGAGGAAGTGTGAAACCATGCGTTGTAGAGCATACACTACACAGAGTGATCCCTCCCGTGGACAAACTTTGAACAACATCCATATTCAGTCTGCAAGTGCCGTTGGTGTACCACAAATCTGCTGATAGCAACTGATCAATGGAGCAGTTGATCAAGACAGTGAAATTTACGTCATGTATCTTGACTTTGACACGGCATTCGACCACATGGACCATGCTGTTTGAATCGGCAAGCTTTCCCATTTTGAGCTACAGGGCAATCTTCCCCAGTGACTCGAGTCATATCTTGTTAACCGTCTGTAAAGGGTGCATTGTCTACCTGCGGACCTGGCCTCATTGGAACACCCCAAGGTTCACTTCTTGATCCGCCATTATTTTTTACATTGGCCAACGATCTTCCTCCTTCAATCACCTCCCCTTATGGGCACGTCACATACCATCCCCCAAAAACTGTCCAATAAATGGGAATAAGCATTCACCGATTTTCTGTCAATCCGAATTCCTCTGATGTGCCAGCAATTTTTTTATCGCTGGTGCCGAAACACATACTGGACGCTAATGAGCTTGTTTATTACCCGGTCGTTTGGCGAGCTATGGAAACGCAACAGCTGCATTTTGTAATTGCACTGCGGTACTCGGAACTTCGGACTGAGACAATAAACGCTCTGTTCCTGTAGACCAGTGATTTTCCCTCGTAGTCGGCTTTGGAAATCGGCTTCTAGATATAAAACAGCGCGAACAATGTCACTGTGACGTAGGAATCGTTTCAGTTCAATTTCATCCACTCGGTCGCTCCGCGACATAACAACCCCCTTATTGGTGTTTGCTGACAACGTCGAAATTTGGCGTGCCGTCAACAATACCAACGATTACTCCACTTTCCGTCACGGTGAGACGGGAACTTGACGTGGTGTGACGGCTTGCGCATCTCGATGATCTTCTGGGCTGAACTGGACAGAGTTACTCATACCGGGCAGGCCAACAGGTCGAGATATGACAAACCACAGTCTCCTGGTCCTCCAGGTTGGGGGTTGGAAGATGGTTGGTCTCTTTTCCCGAAAAACGTACCATCTCTGGTACACCGCCACCCACCCGCTGCCTTGCGGTACAGGCTTTTGAGCCAAAGGCTTTGGCTGAGAACCCTAGTCGTTCTCCTGTCTAGGTCTGGGCGTCCTGGCAGTATCTCAGCCCACACACAACCGTGAATCCTCACAACATGAACACTTCCATACTGCATCGGCCGTCTCACAGTATAAATCGGGTCGCCTTATCCGCTGCATACAGCAGGGTAGATAGGCGAAAACATGCCATTGCTGACCCCTCCCTCACCGCCTTATCCAATTTAGCTCTCAGGCTCCTTCCGAATCCGAGTCCTGATCACTTCTCTGCAGGTCCCACAACACATATAACTATTCATAGTATCACTGTGCCGATAATTCCCAGCTCTCACCCTCGTCCTGTGTTTTGACCTAGAACGCAAATTAACATAGGTGCCTACAACGTTTGTACTCTGGAACAGATAGGTCAATAGGCTGCTCTCGCACGAATTTTAGACTCGATACATATTGATGCTTGCTGTATTTCGGATACTAGAATCCACGACAGTAGTCAACGTATAGAATTAACAGCACCCGCATTTTCTACCCGATACTGGTTATACACTTCAGGTGACTCTCTGGCCACCGATACCGGCCAAGCTGGAGTAGGTATAGCCATCACCACGACGGCCGCAGCCACATTGACAGACTGGATTCCCTTTAATAGTAGACTTAGTGCCGTCCACATGGCAGGTTCTGTTAGGGTCAGTTCTAGACGCAAAGCCGTCAGAAATCTTCTCATTGTGTCTGCTTATGCTCCAACTGACTGTAGTGACGTCAGCATCAAGGACGTCTTTTATTCAGATCTGGCCGCTCTCCTCCGGTTGACACGTGGCTCTCATATAGTCGTTCTGGCCGGAGATATGAACGCCCAGGTCGGCCGCCTTGGTGAGGCCGAATCTCGTTTAGGTGGCAGGTTTGGGATAGCA
>QNGE01006098.1:0-22583 GCA_008508345.1 Paragonimus westermani | reverse complement strand
TAATGACCTGGCGAAGAGAATTGAAGTCGTTCACGAAGGGGTTGGCCAGTGTGGGTCGTGATCGTCTCCCGGGCTGGGTTCTTGTGACTCACAGAGTCGGTGGTTGGAGACTCTAGGCGAGATGGCGGCCAATCGAGCTCAGTGGCGTGATTGTTGTTGTTTGGTTGAGTTGTATGTGAGGTGAGTGCATTTAATGACGCGGAGCAGTGAAAGCCGTAATGAAGCTGTCTTGCTGATGACGCCTTACTCTCACTTGCAGCTGAGTTGTTTGTTTGCAAGGCGTAGGCACCTAGATGTTTAATGTTTGAATATAGGCAGTCATTCCCAGTAGTTAGGTCCCTTCCCGTCCCGCTTTCCCCTCTCTATCTTCCTATACACGGTTTGCTTTTTCTTCACGGTTATGTGGCAGTTAAGCATTAGTGTGTACTACTGATGTATTACTGCCTATGATGATGATGATTATCCCACTTTACAGAATGACCGTAACACTCTATTCGATTGGTCTCGAGTAGGCCAAATTGGCGTCAATGCTGATAATTGTGAACATATGCACATTCGCAGCTCTCTAAACACCACTTATTACCTCGACAGGTGACTGCTTCAGACACTCTTTGCCTAGGAACAACTGTTTCGTACACTCTGTGGAGCTCTCTGAACGTAAATGCTAATGCAAAAAAGGCTGACAACACCGTGGCATTATTGGAACGCCTTTCCGGCAAGTTCAACCCTAGTTACTTTCAGCTTCTTCGACCGCATATGGTGAATGGACCTGTGATATGGTCGCCATATCTCCAAAAGGACAAGTTACTCCTGAAGACTGTGCAATGTAATGCCACTAATGCGGCCTGGGACTGAAAAACAAGCCGTATGAGAGAAGACTGAAATCCTCGAACATGTACTCCTTGGAGCATCGTTGGCTCGTAGGTGACGGTATTAACCTTTTTTGACAATGAAGTCTCCTGTTCATCCATGCTGGTTGATGCTCAGTGGGGGAAATTGCAGCACACTCAGAAGCCACCCCACAGGCTTTAGGTCCAACATACGGTTGGTGGCACCAGATTTGGATTAGCCTATCACAGTGACCAAAGCTGCTTGTTGGCGCATTGCTTGTTGCCATTGCCTTTGAAGTCTTGAAGTCTTGCAGCAACAGCTCGTGCCCCCAAATGGAGTGAACCAGCTGAAGCAAATCGCGTTCCAACGCCGATCCGCCATTCTTCAGGATCTCAACTGACAGCCCATCCTGGCCTGCAGCCTTCTCATTGCGCAGTTGACCAGTCGCCCTCTGCAGCTCCAGCAGATCTAGGGAGACAGCAAGCAAAGATTTGACGTCCTTTTGCGGCAGGCTGTTCAGAGCCACCCTATCAATTGTAGCGGGGCAGTTTAGCAGGCTGCCGAAGTGTTTGCGCCTTATTATCATAATGTTCTCTGGCTGGCTGAATGAATAGCCGCTGTTCACGTCTACCAGTGCTTTAGTAGACTGGATTGATCGACCGGAGATGGCTTCAAGCGAATGGTAGAATTTCTTGTACTGCCGACGATCTGCGAAACCCTGCATGCGCTCGCCCTGTTTCTTCCACCATTTGTTCTTAATTCCAGGACCACGCTCGTCCAGTTGACATTGGATACTCCGGAACCTAGCCTTCTTCGCTCCACTGGCTGGGTCCAGTGTGAATGTGGCGAACGCGGCATTTTCCTCTCGTACCACGTTGGAGATATCCAAGTTGTTTTCATCGAACCAGTTCGCGCGTTTCTTGCGCTCCACCCCGATAGTCCCGGTGGCTGCTGCCGTAATCTGTCTATTCAGTTATTGCCACACACCCTCGGGGGTAATGGATACAGGAGCGTTTTGCAGACGGGCGACGACTGCACGTTGGAAGGCACTCTCCGTCTCCCAGTTCTCCAGCCGTCTGATACTCAACTTTTGCCGTTGTTCAAAAGATCTACAGTAAACGCAGTTGCGTACACGGATAAACAACTTGGTCCTGACCAGCCTATGATCCGTGCTACATTCAGCGCCGCGCATCATCCGCCTGATGCGCACTTCACGAATGTCGCGCCGCCGCACAAAAACATACATATATACGTATGCATGTACACACAAATATGATTATATATGTGTATGTACATTGTTGTACATAAATATATAGTCATATATATTTATAAACACATACATGAATGTATATACACATATGCATACGCCTTCACGTGATTATACACGTCAGTGTATGTACATAAATATATATGTGCTTTTCTCCAGCCCCATCTAAGATAACCAGTTGTCCAACGAGAAATTTGTGCTCCAAGGCCATTGAGTGTATTGTCACTCCACTGTAATATTCCAATGGGTAAGTCACGAGCGACGAAACACACAATATTCAACATTAGTAATCGAAGCACACAAAAAGAAAAATGTCACAAGGCAACAAGGGACGTTTATTAACACAACACAGATACCGAAGGAGATTCAGTTCACACCGTCCTTGTCCATATATATAGGGGACCCCAAGGTCCGGAAACAAACCACCAATCAGGAGTGGACTCATGTTCACTGACCGTTAACATCGGGCTCTGGTTGGTCATCTTCCTCAGCGCCGTGCATAGATGCGGCCAGCCCGCCTGTTTATAACATGCAGGCCAGTCGACTCTACTTTGAATGCCCGTGACTTCGCGGACCAACCTTCGGGCAACGTGAACGCACCATGGAACAGCGTTCTTTCAAAGTAGGGGTTTGAACAACAGTTCTGCAAAGAGAAACAATACGAACAAACATGAGCTGAAGGAACAGTAAGCCGTGCACACGACTTACACAACCGGAAGCTAAAACTGCACCGACAACACGGCAGCACGCCCGGTTACAGGGATTGCGTTTCCTTTTGTACACGAAGGACGGGAAAACCCCGACGAAATGAATGTGACCTGAAGTTTGAGTAAAATGGTACAAGTGACCTTTCCAAGTGAGATCTGAAAAACATCATATATCATAACATCGGACGTAAAAGTGTTTGAATGGTTCCTTATGGGCAAGTCACCTCCGTACGTTAAATCAGCATGGCGGTGAGCGATGTGAGCACGTTCAGAAGGATATTGAAGTTGAAGTACGGAAAGTTTGAAGAGTATGATGAAGAATTGCGCAGATTTCAATGGGAAAATTGTACAGGCTTTTTCACTAACAATTCGCAGACAGCTGCAAGTGCTAAGAAACATAGAGCAATAGACCTGTCGCCGGGCTGCCCGTATGGAAGTGCAGTGTACGAATGCGTACACTGCACACGGCGAACGAAGCCCTCCAAACGGTAATGTTTATTTAATCAGCTGATACGATAAATTGTAGTTTTGCAGATTACAGATGTCAGGCCTCCTGGGTAATCCGTTATCGCATTGATGGATATCAAATCAAGAAAGCAAACCTGATGCACTCACAACTTTCGGGTTGGTAAGCCGAATATTTATCCCAGGAATAGACGTCTGGCTATTGATGCTGAACGGCACGTATTTGAGATGATGAGCCATTTTAAGATTGCTCGTGAAATGAGAACGTATGTGAACAGGAGGTATGGGATCAGAATGCATCGGCATGATTCATCTAATCCACGTACTAGGCACAGCAAATTAGATGATCGCAACAAGATTATAAAGTTGCGAGATTTACTGAAAGTGGAAGGCATCTATAGGTTTCTGCTCCGGAAGAAAGTGTTAAGGTTCCCTTTGTTTGTGCCGAAAGGTACATTCCATCTGTGTCTCAAGTGTAAGGATGTCATTTTAGGAGATGCAACCCATCAGTTAATTTATGGCGGCTATATACTATGGCACGCTATGTTGGTAGTGGTTACTGGAGTTGGGGTAACGTTTTTTACGCACTTGTGCCACTGACATTTATAGGATAGTTTTGGCAAACATGCTGAAAATGTTGCCTTGTATGTCTGCTGTTTGCACTTTCATTGTTGACCGTTCAGCAGCACAAATGAGGGCAATCGGTGAAGTCTTTCCAAATAGTGCCATCGTATACTGCCGTTTTCGTTTACCGCATGATGTATTTTGGCGTTTCCGCCAGCTGATAGGCATGAGCGATTATCAGAAGAAACGCACTTGCCAGTGGACCCGCAACATGGTTTTCACTAGGAACAGCGGTCAGTTTAACAGTTTGCTGCAGGTTGTGAAGTCTGCCAGTAATGAGGCATATCAGCATCTTGCAAGTACTTGGCTGCCTTATAAAAGGAATTGAGCCTCGCATAAACTTAAGTCCACGGTTTTGTTAAGTAATCTAACCACCAACCGTGTGGAGAAAGAAAACGGGCACATCAAATGTGTTGTGTCAGAACGCTGCAGTGTGGACGCAATTTTTCAGCATACCGTGGAACACTGTAGCTGTTTGCTTGATGAACGCCAGTGTAGGTTGAACGGTGAGCACATGAGGTTGTCTGAACCAGCCGTAGGCCGAGAATTCCTGCCAGTCACTCTGAAACCAGTGTCACAATATGCCAGGGATGTTTTCCTCAGGCATTACAACGGCACCCAGATGGTAGACGTAGCCTATGCGAAAGGCACGTGGGAAGTGCGCTGCAGCAAGGGGCGCATTTTCCACGTTGACATTGTAGGGGATGCCAAATGCGGCTGCTGCTCCTCATCCCAGTAGATGCTTCCCTGTTGTCATATTGTTGCTGTGTTTCGTTTGATCGACAGACCCCTCTGGTTGCGGGAAATCGGTGGTTGTTGCCGGCCGATGAGGAAGCAGAAATTCAGATTTCCCAGTTTGATGAGCTGCTTGGTTGTATGCCTGCACTTGTTTCCACTTCTCGTGTGGACAGAATAGGGAATGCTGAAGACGGTTGTCAAGATATAGCCGTTACTTCAAAATGTATGAGCTCAAGCAACAATCGTAGACATGTCGCTGCGTTTCGAGGGATAAACGAGTTGCTTGTTAGCCATTTCGACCTAATATTGCACTGTTCAATCCCAGGTAGGAAGGTCATGCAAATAAGCGGCCGAACATCGTTCGACAACTTATGGCCGGATAAAACATTGGACAGCAGTAGGGAATGGTATAAATCCTTCTCTTTCGACCCCGAAGGGGTTAGTAGAAGACGGGTTCCGTTGTTCAGGAAAGCTTGGTAGTAAACTCAAATATCTCTACAAGCAGCACCCTCTGCACAACGCATGCCCCAAGGTATGCTACAGAAATGCCGTCCACAAGTAAGATCGCATGCATGTCAGATGAGGTAAGCCTGATGCCCGCAGCTTTCATGGACCAACCGTTTGTCTCCAGCACGCGCAGGAAGTATAAACCTGAAAGTCGTGTGATTGACCAGGATTTGCCGGAGATTGAAGTCATTCGTGATCCCATGAAGACGGCTCGTATTAGACGAGTTGCTAAGGCCACGCTAAGGCAGTTCAAAACGAAAGTCAGGAAGACTTTTGAAAAGCAGCGTGCATCGAAGCCTGTAGACAGCAACGTCTGCCAGATTTGCCTCCAAAAGAAGATCACGTGGACTTGGACGACGACACCGTGAACTAGGTACAGTGCAGTCAGTGTTCAGGTTGGTACCACTACTACTGTGCCAACCACAACGAGTCTGAACCAGTCTACACTTGCGTAGACTGCGACAAAGTGGACAACACGTGATCATCCGGCAGGATTATGAAGAAACGGCGCACTCAGGCGCCATGCAGAAGAATCCACGGCCCTATTCATGGCCCCTCACGACATGGTTTCACGAGCTTTGTTCATATTTTTATTTTGCAGTGGTTATTACCGTTAGTCCAGTGAGATTCACTGAGTCTTACTTCAGCGGTTCCTCTGTGGGTATACCAGACCGCTAACAGTGTGCGTCCATTTTCAAACCGATTTCCAGTGCTTACTGTCGTTAGTCCAGTGAGGTTCAATGAGTCTTCCTTTAGTATATATATATGTTTGTATATTGATATACACGTGTTCATCTATGTTTACAACTATACATAACAATATGCACATATACAAATATATGTTTATAAGTATATATACTTATATGTGCATGTTCATTCATATATACATTTGTATGCACACACATATACATGTACAGACATACTTGTGTGTACACTTATATGTGCATATAAATGTATTTATATGTGCCTTTCTTCAACCCCTCTGGGATAGCCCACTGCCCAATGAGAAACTTGCACTTCGAGGTCAGTCGGTGCATTATTAGTCCATACCAATTTGATTTTCGTGGATACGAAAGGGAATGCGCTCCCCCAGTCACACAACTCAGATTTATAGTGCTAGTTTCCTGAATTCGTACGCCCAGAGTTTCCCCAACCTAATGCTACTGTGAATCGGAAGTCTCAAGGAGAAAACGGTGAATCTACAAACAAACTATATTCATTGATTCACTCACCATTCACAACAGACTTCAACGTAACAATTGAGGGGTGCTAGAGAGCTGGACGTTAGAGCACCTTGAGCACAATCGCACAGCAGCCGCAAGAGTGGAAGACTGCGTCGACGAAAAATTCCAGTCGACCTTCAGAATTCAAGCAAGCGTTAGATTGGTTAAGCGGCGTTCCTAACGATAATAGCTCAACATTGTTATCCTAGTGAATGTAACCTACAGGGGTAGAGGTGGTGCGGATTCACTATGCAGCTACGAGCAAAACTGCGATACCTGGCCGGCACACGAACTTTGACGCTAGTGGTTAGTAGTAAATTTACATTCACAAGGTGATGTGAACCGGCGCGGTGGTACAGCAAGACAACTTTAACGTCGCGCGGAGTTTAGAATTTCGGGGACGTCGCAGGTGATCTCACTAAAAATTCAGTTCGTGCGCGCTTGCTGGTTTTGGTTGCACGTTACATGTTCGAGAACCTGAAAGGGAGCGGAAGGGAGTGTATGTGGACAACCAAGATGGCGGCACACTACAAACTATTACACCACAGGAACTTGTTTTTCGCGGGTACGGGATAAAAAGCGCTCTCGACTCAGTCCCTAGAATGACTTTGAACTAATAGAAGAAGCGACCTTCCCACAACCTCGTAAAAGGTGAAGTAATGTGACATCCCATTTTTTACTGAATCTATGAAGGAACCGAACTACCCATTTTCCCGTTGCGTGTGTCAAAGTTTCGTGAACTACAATCATTTTTTCTGACATCGTCCTTTTTGGTATGAGGTTTCACGTTTGCGCTTCTGGTTAATTATTCGTTTTATATCTGCAATGATCGTGCATAACTCGGCGTGCTTCTCACATGTGCGTCAAGATATATACATTATTACTATTACTGCTTGGTACACTTCTTCGTCTGGCATGAAAGGTTTTGATGACAAACTATGAGATTTCCTCCACGTCTGGCTTACGTTTGGGCACCTTTGAAGTGTGTAAATCCGCGCAACCACGTTCTATCAGAGGCTTTGATATGTCAAAAGTTGCAGGGGTTGAGGTGCACGGTGAGTGAGAGGTTGTGGTGGTTGTAAAGCTGGCTGTGATGTAAGTGTTTTAGCCATCTCATCTGCGAGGACTTTCAGGTTGTTAATCATGCCGTCCTCATTCTTGGTGACCAGTAAGTGATGTGCCGCTGATGGCAGATTTTCCTGTCACAGCCGCTCTAGGATGGCGAAGCAGTGAGCCGAACATCCTCGCTTCCGAGTTTCTAGGGTTGCTTATGGTTACTTTTTCGACGCGGTGGAGAGAACATCGGGGAAAACGCATTCCAGAAAATTCGCTGCCCCTGCTGCGACATCAAATGGCATGGAGTACGCCAAGCATAATTTTTTTGAGACGTTACAAACTAAGGTGTGAAACGGCCGTGATTTCATGGGACCACACTCTAGGGTCCCCTACAAAATGGACGGAGGTAAGATGTGACATCGAACCTGGGGGTGCGGTTGTTGTGTCATTACATGTATCTGTTGGATTGACAGCTCGCTATTGCTTCATACGAAAGTGGCAGATAAGAATACTTGCCAAGTGGCGCATTGTGGAAGATACGGCAGGAAATACTTGGCCGAATTTCAAAGCCGAAGCAGACGATCCTCGTCCCTTTCGCAGGGGCCAGTCAAATACAGCGATATGCAATTTATAACGGTCCTAAATCAAGGCGTCCCTCTCCCTGTGAACACACTAGTCGGGAAAAGCCAGCATCTCAGGAGAAAACGCTTTTGACTATACTCGACGCACGACACCCACCTCCGCCGATTGTAGCTCGAAGGATGTCAAACGGCCTACATTCATTGTGCCAATGTGATTATTGGTGTTCATTCTAGTCACCTAAGACCCGAAGCGACTCAGCCAAACGATGGCTCTCGAAAGTTTGTGCTAATCAGAATGCTTGTAGTAAACTGGCAGTAATCTATCAGATTTGCCAACGACATTTACTCAACATGCAGCAGTTTTAACCAAACATTTTCAGACTCGGTGGTGCTATATACACAGGCCCACAAATCTGGTGATTGCTTCGAAAACTGTGGGCTACACAACCACCCTCGCACATGTTGCACGCTTCTATCTTCGTGTGACGCTGTATCTGCGGGACTAACACGTGATCGTACATGANGAAAGTTTGTGCTAATCAGAATGCTTGTAGTAAACTGGCAGTAATCTATCAGATTTGCCAACGACATTTACTCAACATGCAGCAGTTTTAACCAAACATTTTCAGACTCGGTGGTGCTA
This sequence comes from Paragonimus westermani, assembly GCA_008508345.1. NCBI lineage: Eukaryota > Metazoa > Platyhelminthes > Trematoda > Plagiorchiida > Troglotrematidae > Paragonimus > Paragonimus westermani. The sequence continues at coordinate 13,941 of QNGE01006098.1, read as the reverse complement.
TATACACAGGCCCACAAATCTGGTGATTGCTTCGAAAACTGTGGGCTACACAACCACCCTCGCACATGTTGCACGCTTCTATCTTCGTGTGACGCTGTATCTGCGGGACTAACACGTGATCGTACATGATTCCACCTCTTTAGATCATAGATATCGAGGATGTGTGACAGTCTATCCGCGAAGAACGCGCTGTAAACTAACGGTACTGTTAACACTACGATAAGGTACTCGGATCTGTCCGAAATTTCACGTCCTTGGGAAACATTCAAACATGAGCCCATCGTTTGAAACGTACGAACAACAAGTACGACAATGGTCAGTTCAATCCGAAAAGTGGCAGGTGATTTGAGGCACTACACGAGCTTTCGAAAACAGCAGTGCGATAAACGTTCACTGCTGACGCCACAGAGGCAAACGCAAAAGACCCCACGAAATCCTGCTTCAGATGCGTTATAAAGTACACGCAACTCGAAATCACTTTCCACGGATTCGTCGGGTCTTACACACCTTGAACTCCGCATTCCACCATGTTCTTCTAGATGTTTTAACCAATCGTAGTTATCTTGGTTATCTTCTGTGCCGAATGGGTCATCGCACTCCAGTCTTTTGTGACATAGCTTTGGCACGCCTGTTTGGATGGCAGCCTATCGCCAGTCATTTATCTCACACCCATAGCGTTCTCGACGTCAAGAACACTATCAACGACTTAAAGGCTATCCACCAATCATTTGGTTAAGCAAAATACTCCTCTAGACAGAAACGACGGTGAACTATGAACAAAGTTGGTCGTCGAGGATGCATCTGGCAAGGAGGGTGGACAGCCGTCAACGTATAGCTTTGTATGAACTGCTTGACACACGCTGACCTCATACATATGCATGAACGTGTCCGCCGTTTTCCTTAAGGCAAGGTTTAAACAAAAAAGTAATCGGGTAGCCCGAAGTGGGTGCGTTGCCTTCCAAACGTCCATGGGTCTACTCGCAAAGTCACCCTGAGGCTACCAAAGCATCGTCAAGGTACCACGGCATGCTCTAGGTATATGAGCTTGCAGAAGCATCTTCTCTATATTTGCTGCGACCACGACCGTGTAGATTATAGACCACGGCAACTCACCAAAATGTAGAGAGGCGAGGTATGGTTTCTGTAACAGCTGATTGTTGAGAGATGCGGCACGATATGTTGCAGCTCAGTCAAGTACCACACAGAGCTCACCGGGTTTCTTAGGGTTTCTTAGGATGGTTTGACATACAATCTATTGATAGGCTGATGGAGCTCAGTATTCACAGCTGACTATTCAGTTCACCCCTTTTTAATGTGGGGTTCTACTAGGGCAATATATCTCAAATGTGGTTCGTCACGTAACAGTTAGTTTCGTGGAAGGTTCAGAAGTTTCACAGCCGGTGCTCGGTCCAAAAGTGAAAGAACCTTCAGTACACTCAACCGTAATGGAAACTCACTAAACGGCTGGTTGTGAGGAATATTCAAGGTGTTTAACGACGAAGGAATCGCCTTGAAGAGTGCGGTTGACGGAAGCGCATGATTGGGCATTTCTACTCAGTGAAGCATAAATATTCCATCCAATCGGGGTATCAACCGCATATGGCTGTTTTCGTCCACTCACCCTTTGGTCGACCGCCCAGTGTGCTTCTGGTAGATCACATCCGATCAGGACATCAACCTGTCTCTGATCGATCTCTCAGAACACAATTTCTCTCGAGTAATCCTGTTGCTCAGTTACATCTCCCAGAAGAGCCACAGGCCCAAACGGCAAATCCTTTGTGGTGTACGCCTCGTCCGCCACAACGGTTTCCCCCACAGACGGCGGAACTAATTGAGCTCCGCCTTGGACTACTCTTAATTAATTGCGCCATCAAATGTTGTGTCAGGCACGGGTAAGCCGCAGCGATTTGTGTCGACAATAGCTGTGTCTGTATCGCCGTTAATAAAATTATGAGATCTGGCAAAATCTCTCCGGATTTCCACACACAGTGGAACCACCCCCAGCCGTACGCACCTGCTACTGGAGCTCCTCCCGGTATAGACCTCTCCGACATTGCACGGTTGATGTCGCGTCGACTGGAATCTGGGGTTGTGCAGAAAACAGTGGTGCTGACTCCGACAGTCGTCTCCACCACATTGATTTTTCATTCAACGGTGTGAAGCCCTATGCGGCACACTAAGGCACATAAAAGGCACAGCCAGTCGGCACACACTGGACCACCTACTAGGTACATCCAGCTTTACGAATTCAGAACATCCTACAAGGCTGTGTGCAAGGTCACACAAGCCACAGTTCATGAGACACGAACTTGTGTTAACAAGATTCGGGGTCCACTAGTCTCTCATTTGATTCTCGCCTTCTGGTTGAATAAATCTTAGTATGAGCGCCGAGACCGATGGGTGCAGTTTGTCCGAATCTACCACGCGCATTAAGAAGGAAAACCGGCCAGCTGGGTACAAGTTGGTACACACATCGGGGCTGACCAAGCCAGTATTCCTGCCTCACTCGAATGACTGGCTGCTGGATAGCCCTTTTGAAACTGGTCGTGAGGTACTCAAAGACTGCAAGCCGGCTTCACAATCCACCCGTTCGACAGCAACACTGCAATTTTTCTTGCAAACGCACAACCGTATAAGTCTATCCTACTTTTTCAAAACATATCGAGCTTCCCTCAATCGTCCGCCGACCCGGGATCTTAAGACACGATATGGCTGTTCATGATAGTCTTGCAATACCTCTCTGGCCTTCACGTATGCCACTGGTGTTGGAAACGTTACACAGTCCTCAGAGACCCCGCAAGCTTTATTTGGAGCATTCGCTGACCGTAGTTTGCTAATTTAGCCTCGACCTAACACTCACACTACTTCGTGAACTAGCATTATTTGATCACTTTGCCGTTAAAACAGGTCAACTCAACTCCTGGCAAATGCGTGAAATTCAGAAAAGGATACGAGGATGATTCCGTTAGAAAATCTTCCAGGGGGATTTTGGGCTCGTAAAGAGGAACGTAAACTTGACTCTAGCAATCCACTACGTACCGTTCGACACGTAATCTCTGGTTCAACCAACGACAGTCTCTGAACTCGCTGCAACTCCAAATCTTGTGACACGCTTAGATTTCTCAAGACGTTGTCTGGCTACCATCCTTAAAGTAGCTGCTTCTTTCAGTGTTTGATGACTGAAGTGTTTTCTGGAAGGTCGATGACGACGTTTCTCGTTTACACATAGCCGTTCCTCATCGCTCCTTCCTCTAATTCTAGAAATCCTCTTGATGGCGATTACAAGCCTTTCTTGGAAGAACTAGCACGACCATCCAAGTTAGACGCGCGACAAATCTTTCCAACCACAGACGTTATTCTTGACGCATTACTGAATCTTGGTATCTTTCACCTGTAGAAGCTAATTTCCGCGTAGTATTCCGTTCTTACTTCCCATTGCCGGAACTTTGTTTCTATGTATCTGTGATGAATGGCATCGAGAATGTACTTTCGCGTCAATTATTGAGGTTCAGGTTGTACACACTTGATACGGCGCGCAATTCTGATACACGCGTTTGATTGTCGTTCATTCGTTGTGTTCTGCTCAAATCGGATATACCGACTTCTTGTCTCGCGTTAAGTTCTATCTATTCACGAAACATCACATTGGCGTCGCAGCAGTCTTCAACAACAATGAATCCTATGTTACTCGAATCTGTGGACATTCACTCATCCGCTCGAGATATTGAGGATTATTTTGAACGACTTGAACTACGGTTCAGGACCGTATCCAGCCTAAATGAGGTGACAAAATCAGCCTTCTTCCTCTCAAGAGTAGGAAAAGGGCCCTATTGTCTTCTGAAGAATTTATCTTATCCAGAATCGCTGATGGATCTCACACACGAGCGCATAAAGAAAACAGCTCGGTCATGTCACCCCTGTGAATTTCGAGGTCGCCGGGCGAGCCAAATTTATTATCATGAAACGCCAACCGAAACAGTCAGTCCGTGACTTTATTCTCGAGATCCAAACTCAGGCAGCACGGTGTGGTTTTGGTGATCAGTTGGAGGTCCAACGTCGTGACCGACTCATTGCCGGTATTATTGCACCGGATCTACATGGACAACTACTGCTACTTCCTAAACCTGCGTATCAAAATACCAAAGTCATCTATGAGCAGTACGAAGACGCTAATAATACAGTACATAGTGGGCGTTCTACTGAGACTCCAGTCTTGTTTGGACCGATGAAAAAGCGACCTACAGAACACAGTACTCTGCGGCTATTCAATTCAGCTTCTAAATATGGTTCTCAATCAGTTTCTCAAAATTTTTCGCAACAGTCGACACACATCACTGGCGGATTCGGGAATTGTGCCTCATGTGGCAAGAGCTATTCCAGATATACATGCATTCACCGCAGCTCTATATACCACAATTTCGGGAAACGAGGTCATTTACAAAGTGTCTGTAAGTCGAACAGAGATTGTCAATTCATAGAAACTGATCAAAATGAATTTGATGTTACATGTGGCAAGATGGAGTCCTTTCATTGACAGTTGATTCATCGACTTCATGGCATTTATTTCACATCCTTTTCACAGTACGTGGCAGGAGGCACGATTTCCTTAGTGACACTGACAGTGTAGGATCTATTATACCACGAAGACATCTATCACAGTTCTATCCAAATTACATACTTCACGCTTCTTCTGTAACCATACGATGTATAACTGGTCCTTTCATCCCTGTTCTGGGTACAGTCACTATTCCGATCTTTAACGAACAATCCAAGCCTCTTGATTGCACTTTTGTTTTCAAACATCACGGCTTGTCCATTTTGGGGCCAAAAGTTTTGAAAATGCTTCAGATCCAGGTTTCCCTGCTTGTACCACCGAATAATTCCACGAAATTGAATAACCTGTTTCTCAAGTGCTCGAAGGCCATGGGCGGCATGAAGATACCTCCAGTTAACCTAGAAGTAACTGGCGGTCCGGTTTTCCCGAAACGTCGTATAATTCTTCATGGACTCCGTGAACCAGTAACTAAAGTGTTCAACGAGCTGGTAGAGGAGTGCTTTATCGATCCTATTGGTTCATCCTCTTGGGCCGCACCAATTGTGACTCCCTTGAAGTCTGATGGGCAAACTCCGCGAATATGTGAAGGTTACCGAATTACTGTAAATCGATGCCTCAAGCAACACACATGTGCTACTGCAGAACCTGAGGACATTCTGAACAAGCTATGACATTCTGAACAAGCTATCGGGATCCAAAGTTTTCTCCAAGGTAGACTTGAAGATGCATATTTACAAATTCCTTTGGATGACATCTATGCAGATAACAACAGTCAATACACCTAATGGACTTTTCCAGTACCGATTTTTGCCGTTTGGACTTAGTAACTCACCTGCCATCTTTCAGCAGGTAATGAATAACACTGTGAAAGGTATGGAAGGCGTTGAAGTTTATCAGAATGATATCATCGTACATGCTGCAGACAAGGTAACCCATGATTATCGTCTTTTGAACTTATTTCAACAGCTTTTTAACAAAAACGTTAATCCAAACAAATGCGCTTTTACTGTAAGCAGTTTCGAGTGTCTCGGTTACTTAGTTGACGGTAACAGATTCAAACCTGATGCCCAACGTCTAACCCCATTAGTTAATGCACCTTCACCCGCAAACCTATCCGAATTGCGTTCTTTGTTAGGCGTTTTGCAGTGCTACTCCTGTTTCATTCCAAATTTTTTCAATTTTGCTGAATGTTTAATCCAGTTGCTTTCTGAGAAGCAATTCACGTGGACTCCAACTCATGAAAGGTGTGTACGTTCATTGTTGAATTTTTTGACACACGATGCTATATTTCGTCCAATTTCTTTTAAAAAGATGCCTGTGTTGATTACTGATGCTTCTCCTGTTGGAAGCGGGGCTGTGATTGAACAGGACAACAAACCAGTTGTGTGTATATCGCGCCGACTTAGTCCAGCTGAAAGGGTTCACGCTCAGACACAATGTGAAGCTGCGGCGGTATACTGGGCGGTAAAGCGGCTTCATAAGTATCTGTTTGGAATACCATTCATAATGGTATCGGGTCATGAAGCATTGGAATTCATCTATAATCCTGACAAGTCATTGACACGTTTTTCAGCAGCCATGGTTCAACGATGGAGCATAGCACTCAGTGCATGTGACTATACTATAGTGCACAAATCAGCCAACCAAATCAAACATGTGGATTACTTGTCAGGTATTCCATATACACCTGAGCAAGCATGTAGTAATGATTGGGTTCCAATCCAGCCTTTGCCGATTAGCCGAACAGAGTTGATTCGCGATACTCAACATTAATTTTCACCCATTCTCAGTGCGCTATGACTTGGTTGGATCCCACAAGTCAGACGGAAATTTCCTACATTTCATGTGCGTCGGGTGGAATTATCACCCACTCCAGGTGGATTATTGCGCTTCAATGACAGAATTGTTATTCCTCCAACTCTCCATAGAGCTGTTCTGGACGCTTTACATTCCGGACATCTTGCAGTTGAAAAGATGAAGTCTCTGGCCAGATGAACGTACTGGTGGCCAGAGATTGATGCTTATATTTGTCGTCTGACTGAATGTTGTTCATCTTGCCATCACAACTTACGCAATTTAGCGTCTAAATGGATTCCGTGGCCGATGTCGACTGAGGCTTGGCAACGGGTTTGTGCAGATTACTCTGGTCCCTTTCTTCACGGGTATTATGCGCTAGTAATGATCGATTCCTGTTCGGAGTGGCCTGAATTAACATTAGCAACAACGCCCACTGCAGAATTCACCATGTACGCATTCAGAAGAATATTCAGCAGAGAAAGTACCCCCTTGTGTTGGTGACTGACAATGGTACCCATTTCACTGCCAATCTTCTGAATACTTGGCTCAACGGTATTGGATGCCAGCATCCGTTTACTCCTGCTCGACATCCCTGCTCTAATGGTCAGGCTGAAAACTTTGTTAAAACACTCAAAAGTGCTACAGCCACCCTTCAGTGTACTACATTTGGAGACCTTGAAAAAGGTGTTGACAACTTCTTGCTACAATATCGCAATGCATGTCATTCAACTACACATGAAAGTCCCGCCAAACTTTTTAAAGGAAGGTTTTTGAGGTCAAACTTGCTTTGTATTCAATCCTCTGAAGTTACCTTTAATCGTGGTAATGACTTGAGACCGTCATCCGGTTTACTTCCAAAAAATCTTGGTAGATGCTTATACCGAATTCTAGATGTTGATGATTTATCTGTACATAATCGACACGTGGATCAGATACGTTTTGAGGATAGAGGTCAGTTCGTTCCAACTTCTGTTGTGACTTCAGATGATGATGATTCTACTCTAGATTTGAATTCGAACCAAGAAATCACAAGCATCATTCGTAGGTCTTCAAGACTGCAAATTAAACGCAGAAAGGATTTCAAGAACCCGCAGTCCCGTTCAACGTGTGGTGGTTCAGGTTGTACACATTTGATACTGCGCGTAATTCTAATACAAGCATTTGGTTGTCGTTCATTCGTTGTGTTCTGTTCAATTCGGATATACCGACTGCTTGTATCGCGTTAAGTTTTATCTATTCACAAAACATCACAGTATCCTGGTTGTATCTTTCGTTTGACCACTCCGCCACCACGCGGTTGTTGCATATGACCATATTCACGTAAGCCGTTAATCCCAGGACCTGTATAATTGGTGGATTGAGCAACGAGATTTGATTTTATCCTCTATTTAGTTCACGTTAATTTTCTCGGACGTTACAACACGATGACTGGGAAATTCGCCAACACGACCGTCTTCCATTTTGGATCCAAGGAGTTCGCTCAAAGTGCCCAGAAGTTACAGACGCTGGTTGCCTACAGGCGCGACTATTCCAGATACAGCCTATCGACTGATGTCACGAGTATACGAAGCGCTGCCCAAAACATGACCAGAATTTCGGGCTCAACTACCACCATTTTATTTATAGCTTGCAATAATGTCTCCTAAGATTCCAACTGTTTTGCCAAATGCTCCTTCTTCAGCTGATCATCAGAAGACATAAGAAACAACTAGAGAAAACTTTTTAACTGGTCTGGGAACCGCTCTGCATAGTTGCCATCGGGACGTAAGACAGTAATCCATCGGCAGTCATGCAGCGAGGGATTGCGATCGTTATATTATATTTATGCGACTCAAATTAGGATTATCACGCTTACCCACATAAGTGATGGCGAGATGTAGCTAAACGGCGGTTTGCAGGCTGCTGTGGCGTCACCCCCATATTTTCGTTATTGTTCTTTACTACCAGCAGAGCCAGAAATACGAGAGCTAGAATGTAGACTGCGAATTAGCGGTTCTTACGGTCGGGAGGATATCCGCAAGATTTTGGGACATACGGGCTTGAACATATGGAAAACAGCAGCGGGGTGGTACTTCCGGTGGCCCCACAAACAAAGGGTCGCCATGAATGTGCAGAATAATCGTAATCTTTGCGTACAAATTGAGGGCCGTAAGTGACAGCAACGTGCATCTTCATAGAGTGTGCTGACGAATATGAAGGTGTAGTTTTCGTTAACTACTTGAAGCCAGGTGGTGGAGTAGGCGCTTCTTAATGATGGCGTAACATTTTGCAAATGGTGCAAAGCCGCACCGGCATCAAGATCTGACGGCATAAATACGGCCAGCTGCATTTGAGAGCATAACATTTCGCGCTAGGATGCTCCAACCCATTTGCGATCCGACAAAGTACCAGGCTTCGCAGGTGCATTGTGGCGTGAACTGTGTAGTATGTTGCATATAAAAAAGACGATGAGGAACGCTTCTCTTCCACAATACAGAAGAGCTTTGAAACTCGTTAAAAGCGCGCTGGACTTCCTCCGAAAGAAGTTTGTGAGTCCCAAAACGCTGAATTACTATGGGAAGCCGGTGCCTGTTTGTATACGGTGCTAGGACGCGATATTTCGCAGCACAGTCAACAAGTTGACTGCTGAAAAAAAACGACTGCCATCTCGTTTAAGTGTTCCAAGGTTACTGCCGGACAAATTGTTCAGTTCCGATTGCTAAATCCGGCTACGTGGCAAAATGACGAAGGCATATGCGTTTAGCACGTAAACTCTTTCAGTAGGCCCAGCGGAGATGAAATGGATTGCTGTGACAGAGAAGCATAATACAACAACCTAGAGCCCGGTGGCAAATTATGGCTGAGTGCAAAAGCGCCAGAACCTCCCATAAGATTGTCCCACGAACGGAAGCAACCATGTGCGCGACTATTTTCGAATGCATCTTTATTTCACTTGAAGCTAACAAAAGCAGGTCCGGACTGTGAGTGCTATAGTTCAATCAATCAAAGCCGGGGGACTGTTGACAAGATCGATCGGTGTATTGTACCCCAAGAGGAAGGACGGTCCAAAACACTGCGATCAATACTTTTTACGTGGGGGATTACTGTGATAGCAGTTAACGAGCCGCCATTATATCCTACCTCGAAAACTTCCTTCCGGCCCTTGTCAGGTTATCGAACGTGCAGGTTGACCGCTCTTGTGCAGCGGGATGATGAAGGCAACTAACCCTAGCCCAATGTCATGGGTCAGTAAAAGTGAAAACATTTCAGAATGGGCGTTCATTTCCCGGCCTGAGAACCCTTATATATAAGCGAAGACACGACGAAACCCTGAATCTCTCGACACTTCCGTTGTGTCGATGCAGGTTTCTTGCCGACTTGTGTGATCAATATTTTGTGAGACAGACCATTCATTGATGATTTGAAGACGGCTAGGCTGAAAAAATCGCCATTCACAAAGGAAGGTTGCAGCAGAGTGTGAAACCGGAGGACTTCGGGCAAATAATTTCACACGAGGTCTAGAACTCTGAACGTTGTGTGTCCGAAGCCCGACTTATATACAGAGTCAATGTACTTACACAGGTAATTAATTTACCAACCATCAATCTATGCGAAAACTTATCCAGGTGATTAGTTTACTAACCACCGACCCATGCAACAACTTTAGCCCAGAAATGTTGTGTGATTTCAAAGATGAGTACAAATAGGGGAGTAAGAGGGTGTGTACAGCACGTACAAACACGTACCACGGAATATGATGGGTTAACTGTGAACACTACATCATCCTCAAAATTTAGAGGCGGACCTTCTACATGTCGAAAGCTCTCTGGATTTGTGCCACACCTTTCAGATCTATCAAACTTTCCCTAAATGATTGCTTTTTACATGATCGACTAATCAACGAATCCACTGAATCTGAAAGCCATGAAACAACTATTTCTCTGCGAGACTTCGGATGATAAAGTTGGCCGATTATTGACAAGCAGCCGTGTGAAGCATCGTGTGAAAGATTGTATTCAGTCTGATTGTTTTTACTGAGAAAGACAACATTTTGATTTTAGGTGCGGATATTGCATTTTCAAAAATGGCGGCGAACTAGTGTATTTGTAGTTGAGATAATTTTGTTTGGCCTCCATTTGTCTACTCAATCCTCATATGATCCTACTTGAATTACCTTTGGTGTATGGGTAAATACAAACAACGATTGTTTTGCGACGTTGGCAACGGTTGACACAACGCCTCGCCGCCATAGTGAGCGCCATAGTCACGGTAGCTGTTGACGACTGTCTCCTGTCAACTAAGGTGGGATTTTCATTTTGTAAATATTCGTGCCGCCGTTTGCAATGGTGTGTTCACTAAGATGAAAAATGAGTGATTTGTTGTTAAAAGCATCATCTGGCATATATTTGTCCACTAACTTGAAGTAATTAACCTTTGATTTTGGTATCGCCTTTGATCTGTAATTGGCTTGAACCACCAGTTGAAGTTTATTTCCCACTGGTGGTTTTTTTTCGGTTGCCATTCTGAAAGAATGAATGTGCTAGGTATTATTTTATCTGGAGTAGGTAAAGTTGCACATAATTCCGTCAAGTGCTTAACATATGTCATAGGTTCATTTTTTCTGGTGTGCAAATTTTTATACTTGTGTGGTTTAAACTACACTATCCTGTGGGATTCGTCTGAATTCCTTGGTACCAAAAGGTTAACGTTGTAAGAAATGTTCATCTGAGCAGACGGTAATATAATCTCGTCTTGCATTCGCATGTGTGATAAAGTTTCACATCAGGGTAGGATTATTGCACATGACCCTGACTGGTTCTTAGAACACAGGGTTACATCATAAAATCCATAGTACGGTTTTTCTGAACGCCCAATGCGTTTATCCAAAGATCTTGAGTATTGTTAGAGACGTTTCGAAGTGAACTACCTCACTGATTGCTGTCTGTAACGTTTCCTAAAGTGTCCTCTAAAAACATCAAATGTGGGCGGGCTTATTACGAAGGTATTTCTCAGCTTCATAAAAGTTACGAACTCTTAAGAATGTACCAGGGTATAGCCCGTAGTTTGGGCAGTATGAAAGAAGCATCAGATTGTCGGAGGTCGTACACTCTCACTTAATACCCGTTACAGTGTACCTGACGTCGTATGTCTTATATATTTTACTGCGTTCTGACCATGTAACTGTAGTCATGGTCGTAGTCCTGCTGTAAGAAATTGCATGCGAATATTTACATTATCAAAGTTGTAGTTGTAATATTTTCGCGAAGATTGACACGCCTGCTTGAGAATCAGAGCTTGCGAGGAGGTTATGACGTCGGAATGTCTGTTTACAGCCTTTTGCCCATAAGGTCTGGAACTGCTCGTCAGTCCAACTTCTACTGGTTTCAGCATGGCAGATGTTGACTGATATTTCACTTAGATATCCGTCACGTCGTAAGTCGTGTAAATTGCGGCAGAACGGTCTTTTATGAGGAGTTCGGCATGCTTTTAGTGAAAAATTATCACTCTTATTTATGGCACTCTCTAGATTGAGGCAGTCACCCTCAACTTAAGAAATCGAGCATGGACGCTTTCATAAGATCGTGTCTCTGTACAACCTGTAGCGACGAAGACGTCTCCGAGACCTGTAGGTCGCGTACATAAATCAGCTTTGAGGGCTATTTCACTGTACGGCTGGGATCCTTAACTGTTCATTAGGTATTTGTTCTTTAGGTATTTGACTGTCAGTGTCTCCGTTCAGGCACTCGCTGTGAGTAGCATCAACGAGTAGACAAGGAGGAGGCGGACATTCGGGTAATAAGTGCTGGGCGGTCTAAATTTTTCGAACTTGAGCGGTTAGGTACTAAAGATGCCAGCTGGTCGTCTGCCACGTCGCACACTTTCACGGATACCGCGACCTAGCGACTTGAAGTGCGATGTAGACGAATGACGAAGGTATGGAGAAATGAAGTAATTTTTCAGCGGGCTGATCGGGTTTGTTTCCCTCTCTGGAGCTCTCACAGCTCACGAAGCTGGTGAATGGAGGCGTTAGGTGTCACGATGGCTGGTCCTGCTTGGTGGCGTGGTTACGATTGTTCGGCTGAGTCGTCTGAGAAGCTGATTTGGGTATTAAGAGAGGGGCAGTAAAAGTAATAAAGACGGTCTCTTGCTGATGACATCTTACTTTCACCAGCAGCTCAGCTGTTTGCTATCAAGAAATGGGCTCTCTGGTGTGGAATGTTTGGGCTTACAATATTTGGGTCGCACCAATTTTGCTTGTTTTTCTTCAAAGTTGGGGCTTGCTCTGGTCATTTTGGTGAGATAATTAAGCTTCGATGTAAACGACTGATATGTTGCTGCCTTTGATGATGATGGTGATCAAACGTGGGTACTCTTGGTATGCTGATGCTGAGTTTGAACCGAATGCACTCAACTTAATGTTTGTTTAATGGACAATGAAGTAAAATAATCGCTTAACCTCAACGTATATAATTGCGTTTCACAACACAGAATGACTGTTCAGTACATCACGCTGTTGAGCTCCTAATCCATACTCAGAACCTCTGCTGCACTGTGGAAATGATGCCATTACTCGTAGTTATTGGCTCGTTTTATTCTTTAATAACTCAATCAGCCTCTTTATTCATGATTACCTGTAACGAATTACGTCTTCACACACTCGACTGCTTATCCAGTTTTGAGGAACGAATTAAACGCAGTCAGTTTTGTGCACCTTTTTACACCTTCCATAGACTCATGGTCGTCGACACATTAAATGTTGCTGACCGGGGATTTGAAAATTCAAGCAGTGCTTCCAGTGAGCTCACCTGTGAGGGTCATGGAGTGCTCCGAACTCCCCAAATTGTGCAGTCTTTTATTATCGCTTTCCCTCTCGTTCGGATTCAGGCGTGTCACCTAACTAATATCGAAGTGATGGCTTCCGTGTATGTAACGCAGCATCATTGTATGCTGTGCAGTTTATTTCGTCAATACTGTGATCCTGTCAGTTTACACTGAAGTGACAGCCAGGCCTGCGTGCGGCGTTGATCCGGGGGTTATGATAGCTGGGGCCTCGGCTCTTTCAGGAATTGTCATAACTGACAGACCAAAGGAAGTAGCCAGACAGTATGCAGTCACTCGTAAGGTAATGTCACATTGCTGACTGTGTATAAGTATTTGGACACGACAATGTGCATGTATAGCGAAACTAATTTCAACGTCGTACCGTTGTGTTCCGTACAGTGATGAAGGAGTTTGAAAAAGTATCTCTAAATAAAGATCACTCCAAATTCCCAGCAGCTGACCTTGGACGCCTGCTTACTATTCAATGGGACTTGCCAACTCATTATACTTCCTAAAAGCTTGACGTAGCTTATAACAAATTCACTGCACGCAGCACTAATGGGGATCGAACGTTAATATTTTATCCACTACATTACTACGCTAGACTAGCCCATTACCGCCAAGTGGTCAAGAGGCTTTAGATGAGGTCGCCCAAGAAAACCTCCTCGTGTTTCCTCATGGGTCGGGTCGATGAAGCAGAATTTTCGGGTGGGCTTCCCAAGTCAGACCTGTAGTGGATCTAAACACTATCAAGATACTCGAATATGAACACGAAGCTATAATGTGAT
>QNGE01006096.1:0-35230 GCA_008508345.1 Paragonimus westermani | reverse complement strand
GAACGCCTTGATTTTGTTCTGATATTTGGCGTCGTTGCTTATATGTGCGCCATATAACGCTCGTCGGAATAACGTACAAAAAGCGTCATACGAGACGCATTCAAAGTAAAAAAAATTCGGATAAGATTATCATGGGATTCTTGAAACTCTTGTAGATTGAGGTAAGCAGTTTCAAATCAACACAAATTGGAGACATATAGCGGGACACCGGTTATTTCAGCAACTACTCTTTGGACATGTTCAGTGATGATGAGCTGTTTTCTGAGCTCAGTGAATTCTACTCGACTGAGCACTCAAGGAGTGTTTATGAAGCATGGATGCGTATGTGGAAGAATGTTCTTCTTCTCTTCTCGTTTTAACGACCATAGGGTAATGATGGAGAAATTTGAGGTAAACGACACCCAAATAGCGAAGCATTCTTTCCCAGCGGTTTTCCTGCTGCTTAATATGCTGAATGCATATTGAAGTATGGAGACACATCTAGAATCTCCACCGAGTAACGTGTGCAAGTTTGGTGTCGTTGGGAGAGAGAGACATCACTCGTCTTGTTAGCGCCTGATCGTATTGTGATCAACCTGAGGTCCACCGGATACACTAGACTTTTCAGGATTTATAACAGTGAGCGCAGAAGAAAATGTTGTCTGGACACAAATTGCTGTAATTTATACCTAACAGAGGAGTAAGTAGTGACCGATAAATAAATCTTGCAGAATTCCGAGGAGGGAAAAGAGGTAGGATTTGTTCTCAGCTCTGAAAGGTATATTACCAAGAAAGATTACCGAGCGAGTAACCGTTCCTTGGAGACATATGCTTCCAGAATGTGCCTGATTGAGCTCTATATGGCATGGTCAAAAACACTGACACAATTAAAGAAGATAAGACCACTGTTGTTGGATCCGTTGAAGCTCGTCTGGCACGTTTGTCGTCTTTGCTTGATATGATGCAGAACGGTGAATTCGTTGAGGCAGTGAACGATCATGATGAATGTTGTACCATAACTCAATATTCACTTTCCTTCTTTTATGACTATTATTGTTTGACACGTACCCATCGTTATCCGCAGCGGATTGTTTTATGAGCTCATTTCCTGTTGACTAGTGGCCGTTGGCGGATTCCTGTTTTGGTTGGTTCATTTTGAACACCTTCCTGTGGGATAATTTGTGTTTCCGATCAATTCACATTCAATTACTGTTAAATCGCTCCTGACGATTTAGGAATAACTCACTGAGTAACGCTTACCTGATAATTCCAGTAATGCTCATTCAGTCGGTATGGTTAACGGGACTCTCTTCTAAATCAAAAAACGCCAGAAATGGCGATCGAAAGGATTGGAATTTATACGGTACTGTTTGACAAAATCACACTAAAGGTGCTATCTCACCTTGAATGTGCACAAAGCAAAATATGCGTTGGACCTTCGGGCACGTTCAAGGGCATTTGAAATAGCGGGAGCGAAATGACATTAGAGAGTAGTGTAGTGGGTGAATCGTTAGAAAAGAACAGGCATTCGATGTTTGCAATTAGCTGCACGAGTGAAGAAAGTGGTGGTAAGATCCTATCAAACATCCTAAGAGAGGCATATATATATGAAACAAACAAGCAGTATTGTGCGGCTGTTGCCGTATTCTTTGGAGGAGTTTCACGATCAGTGGCCATAACAGACTCCGCATTTTTGTAAAGAATGAGTCACCACCAGCTGACGACGAAGTGCCGATCACGTATCTTGGAAATGGGCTCGACAGTGGTACTTTTCGATACAAGTCCTGAGTGCCTGTGCAAACAGCTTGCGAATGAGATACATTGGACTAACAGTTCATTCTTTGAGAAACCTAGGATGGATCATGACTGAACACATCGAGCTTTCTGGGTTAACTCTAGATAAGGGGGTTCGAAGGTCGAATGCAGAAAATTTGATACAACTGAGGGTTTGCCGAAAGTTTCACTGGTGTGGATTAAGGGGCCACTTGTATGGTACCAAAATGTACACTACCAAATAATAATTATTGAATTACACAGCGACCATTCGGCGGATGGTGAATTACGCCGCTGCCCAGTCGAGAAGAAAGAACGGAAGCTTGTTTTATCTGAATAGACGTGGGTTTGTTCCTGGGGTTTACTTGTATAACATTGTATTGCGTAATTTTCGATGTATTCACGGGCTTTCCGTTTGCTCTGATTTGAACAGTGGGGAAAGTGGTTAGGTCCCCTGGATTGTCTGTAAGTTTATGATTCGCGAATAAATGGGAGCAGCTGTTTAGAAGGTGACTTTTTTTTACACAAACGGGAACGAAAAGAGTGAGCGCGCCACTTGCACAGTAGGAATATCTTTCCTTTTGAAACGGGTTTTGAAGCCTATGGCATTTTCGATCCACAGAACCATTGTAAAGGCGAAATGAACTCGGACCGTTCCTCAAACCGTTAAGATCAGCCGGATCAAAGTTTCCAATGGTGTTCTTGCGTGCTGGTTGTTGACAGAGAAACTGGAAAGTCCGTAATAGGCGGTCACCGCATCCAAGTGCGACTTGACTATCAATTTTGTTCACTCGATGAGTCTCGAATGCGGTAATTTGGTCAAACAGCACAGTATTCTAAACAGAACGCATCACGGAGTTGACAGGTTTTGTCGACGTTTTAGGGTGTATCGACGTCGGTAAGGAAACAGAAGTCATTTATCATAGATCTAGTGAAGCTCTGATGGCCATTTTATCTTGAGTACATGAAAGCAACCTGTTATGTTTTGTAATTTCAAACGGGAAGTATTGAAGTAGATCACGCAGCGTAATGAGCAGATCAAGCATTCGCCTTTTCGTGAATATAGGAGACAGTTGCGATTAATCAGCAGTCATGTGTTGTTGCGGAGAATACAAATGTAGGCAACGGCAAGAAGGCGCGACTGTGGGTTGAAACGGCATAACGTACAATGTCCACACGCAGCCGTAAGCAGGCGAACAATTACGTCTAATCGAGATCATATGACCAATCCAGTTTGTAGGTGCCCCGGCGAGCCGTACATGGTAAATCATGTAATCTGGCTCGCCACACAGACACGCGCAAGTTGCCTGCATGGGCACACCTAACCATACACAACATTACCCACAATAAGTGGACGAGAAAAACACTGAAGTCCAAGGAGGTTTTCTAGGCCAACAGGGGGAGCTTCGTCTTCGCATGTGATGCCTAAGGGTCAGCGATGATTAGCCACCCACTAGAGCTACACCTTGGCAACACATTGTTAGCCAGTGTGACACGTTAGATTTACTGGTGGACTGAAATGCTGCGATGACTGTGGATGTCCGGAGACTCCGCTTGGCAAACTGTGTGGCCAGAGACCGTCAAGTCACTGTCACCAATGTCAGCTGTGAACCACGTTTATGTGAGAACGGAGGTTTGAGGTTTGGTGCCCTTGGCTAACTGTCCGACTCCCGATAGTTTGTTGGATGGACTCAGGTTGTTCGTACAAAACACCCAAAAACTAACCTCATTTCTGTCTCCTTAAGGAGAAATAGCGCGAGAATAAGTGTAGAAGATGAGACCTTAAGAATGACTAACTATTCGTAGATGACGGTTGGCCCGGACTCCTTTTGTGTAGCTCAGTATGCGGCTAGTTGCTGAGGCCATTTTGGTTCTCGATTGTGTAAGTCGTGTGTATGCCTTACTCAGCTTTTGGCTCATGCTCGTAGTAGTCTTCTTTTACAGGACTATCGCTGCAACCCCTACATCGGAATAACGCTGTCTCTCGGTGTTTCCACCCTGCACGAATTTGGTTCACAGGCATAACAGGCAACCGAATATCTAAGTCCGATTTGCCTGTGACATTTGGACCGTCAGTTAACTCTGACGGTCCACTTGTAAAAAACGAGGGGACATAATCACTGTCTGAATATACCCTACACACCTGTGGATTCCAGTATATCTTATGGTGTCGGTATTCCCAACATTTTTCTGTTTTGGGGTGTGACTGAAAGGTTTCACTTAAGAGTAGGCTGGCTATCTCGTTTGTTGGGGAATGAACTTGAGATGAGGTAATAAGTGTGGTATTGTTGGACCGCCAAGGGAACTGGTAACTGAAGCAACCAGACAGGAATCTTCCGATTAGTTGGAGTTTACCTTGACAGATTTCCTCTATGTTTAATTCTTGGAAGGAAGAGTTTTGCGTATAGTCGTTTGGGGTAGGTAACAGAGAATATGGTTTCTGAGCCACTCTGTTGTCCACATCACTGATGCTTGAGATCTGAGGGTCATTAGTCGGTCAGACACCAAGAGGAACAGAATCTTCGCCTTCCACTTTGGGCAGAGGTTTCAGTGCAGGCATTTCGGAAGTGGGAATTACAGCCATGGTCTAAAGTTCTAGCTCACGCTGGGTCTCGATTTGTCATTTGTTTACTACCAACATATCAAAATACTTTAGTAGACTGACTGGCAACTGGTAGTTTTATCTGCCAATTGATTGTTTGGGAGAGTTGAATTAGTTCACTTGGCTGGACTCCAAGTGCAATGGCTGAATCGGATAGAGAGAGGGTGAAGCTACTGTGTTTTCCAACAACCACACGTTTACTGGTTACAATGGAATCTGGTGGCATACTCGTTTCTTACATCGTGACTCAGCTGAAACTGAGGTGTTCGACGACTTCTCAGAATAGCTCATTTTTTGTTGTAAGTCTTTTATGCAAGTTGACACTACCAATTAGATATTTGTTTTACCATATTTGTTTGTGCGATAACTCCTTGTGCAATCATTGTCTACTATTCTGTTGTGTGGACCACATTCATACCGTCAACACTTGGCTGAAATCCATGAACGAATCAACAAAATAAGAGCCAGTATAGAACACAACAGGTCTGTGAACGGTAATCAGAGGAAACACTAATGTCCTAAACAGGCTGTTAGTAGGTGTGATACTCAGAATTAGGGACTTCGAATAGCCCTAGGAATCGTACGTGAGTTGAAACCTCCCACGCAAGTAATAAGGAGAAGACTTGGTGCTGGTAGCAGTAAGCAATTGTTATTCATGAATTGAAACGCCGAATTTATGGATGTACAACAGTATTAAAGAAATCGCAGTCTGTCATTGGCTGATCTCATTAGCACATGCAACATCATAAACGGTATGTTAGTTGGTGGAATACGGAACAGATGCATTGGCGAATAACGGAAGGCACAACACTGAGACCGTTCCTCCAATCCTGACATTGTATCTT
The DNA here is from genome assembly GCA_008508345.1 of Paragonimus westermani. Classification (NCBI taxonomy): domain Eukaryota; kingdom Metazoa; phylum Platyhelminthes; class Trematoda; order Plagiorchiida; family Troglotrematidae; genus Paragonimus; species Paragonimus westermani. Next base: position 30,031 of record QNGE01006096.1, on the reverse strand, counting down.
TAACACAATATTTGGATTGGCCGTTTGTCAGATCCTCTGTTGTGTCCGGGTTTGGATATTCGGTGAATCGAGATTTCCACCACAGTAAGCCAGTCAGACAACCACTCTGCAAAGTTTGTAGGCTGGATGAGCAACTAATAGTCAGTCAACGCCTACAACAGCCATGATGGAAAGCTCGAGCTTTTGACTGAAATCGAACTCTGGTTGACCACACCCTACGGCTTCGGTGAGTTGTCCAACTACAGCAAGAGCGATCTCGTAGCTGGCGGAAATACCTTCACTAATTATACCTGCTTGTTCCCTTCAACGTGCTCTGGTTAGTAGGTGGCTAATTCGAATGAGCATGTTCACACAGCAGGGATAAGTGGTGTTTCGTTTACCCGGGTATGACGGGATCTGTAAGCTTGGTGCAAAATCACCATCCGCACGCGTGTTCTGGACGGTACTAATTGGTATACGGATTAACCTCAGGCGCTGTGCACTTTTTGGTTTCATCTTAAACGTTGTGCTTTTCGGGATTTAACGTGCACTAGAAGCCACAATGAAACAACTAAGAATCCCAAAGTAGTCATGAATTCTAAGGTTGAGATTCTGGTCTATTTATCGCATGATCATAGTCGGGAGTGATCTAGAGATAACCCCGGTTTGTGTGTAAAACACATTCTGAAAGATTTGCTCATAACGTATATAGGATCATAAAGATAATTGCTTGTTGTCCGCTTGATGCCTGCGATCGCGTTTGTTTGCTTGCGTGTCCGCTAACCTATGGGCGCTAATGACGCCAGGCATACCTCCGACCTACGGACGAGCTCGACGACTGAAGCCTAAAGCACCCTCTTTATTGCCGCGTATCGGTGTCGTAAAGCGTTTCACTAGGCCAGCTGTACAATGCATTGGTACGTTGGATCACCTATTTATTTGTGCTTCATTTCGCATCCGGTTCCTATTGCGTGTTCCCGAGAATTGTTAATGTAATGCATGTGTGCGCTAAAAAATACTATGGTGGTTCAACACTGTAGTCTTCCTGATACAGTGCAGCTGGATAGACCAGATCTATCGACAAAGACTGGTTAAAATCTGTCACTTGAATAGCCGAACACATGGACCACAGAAAATTATTTGGTAGGGATTGGATTTCTGCCATCCTGACTGCCTATCGCGTACTGAGCCTACTCTAGGAAATGCTGTTGTGAGCTTTGTGACTCACTAATCGCCATCCCGTGCATTTGGCAGAATAAGATTTCGATACTGGTTTGTGATACCATCTAACGAGTCTATCCTAACTAAGAGATGATGCATGCAGCCGTTTTTTGTACAACTAACCTATGGACCATATATGCAAGTCCGTTCCCACTGCCACTCTACAAGAGTGATTCAAAAGACCACCTGTTACTTGTTGGAGATTCTCTATTCCGTCTAGAGTGTGATGGGTTTGGGTCGTCGATACGAGAGTTATGACCACAAAGTCAAAGGGTAGTTAAAACAATCTACCAAGTTACACATCCATACATCAGATTCATGAATTGGTACATTTTGGCGAGTACTGAAAACCTGTTACGCGATTCTAAACTGTGTGCACGAGAGCTTCTTGCCGTAGACTTCAAGTTATTGTAGCGTAACCTATGGGAAAGTTGACGTTCAACTACAACGGCTATAGCCATAATCCCAAGTATGCGTGCAATAATTCTGATTGGACGAAACGGTATACGTGACACTGCAGTCCTCTACGGTTCACACAATTGACACAACTTGGTAAACATTACGTTAGCGGGCTATACAAATACATGAACTTTTCTATGTTGACCTACTTAATTCAATTCGTTTTCAAGTATACTTATTTCGTACTGCATTACTCATGCTATTACAAATTGCCAATTAAACCAAGCAGAAGTCCAGCAAACTGGTTCACCTATGATGTCACACCTGGACTGTGTTCTCCACAGACAAGTTGATCACTCGAAGCTTTCTCTTTTCAATAGGGACTAAAACTGCTGATCGGCGGTTTGATAAGTTGGCAGAACTGGTTAGTTAGGTGATAATTTTTAAAAACCTGCAGATATTTTGAGCCTCGACTCATCTAGCTGCCCGTGTTAAAATGATTCGAAATGCATCAACTGTTCTATAGGAGGGAAGACAAGCCTGGTGAGGACGGATCATATACATTTCGAAGAAGGTTTCGGGTTGGGGATTTCCCTAGACTCTCCTCAGTTGATTGGTCGTCATTTCTGGTAAGTTAATCGCGGTTGTACATCTAGTTATCACAATTCAACTGCCTATCATTGCAGAATTTACACATGTGATGGAATCAGATGATTTTTGTCGTGGGACCACAATATATACAACGGGAGTTTTTACCAAAATTTAATTGGACCTTTTTTGACACGAATACAGGAAAGAGAAGGTTAGAGGATCGAATGCATCAAGGCATCCAAGGTAGTGATTAATCCTAGCAGGAGCAAGTTGCCCACAGACATTACGCCATCACACAGGGACAGTTATGATATTCACGAGACAGTAATTACGGATGTGTGGTCATCATATCACAGATACATTACCAAGAAATTGGTGACATTTGCTTTATTGATTTTGTTTGCACCTCAGTTTCCTTAACATTTTCATTCAAGGTGTGAGTAAGTCATGAGCACTCCATCTCAGGAAACTAACGATACGGATGATTCATAACTAATTAATGGTTATTTGTCATTGTACGAACCGTCTTTAGTGGGTTCTTATACAAAAGTAACGAAATCTGACAGAATGCAACTCACCTTCAGTGTCTTCTATTTCAGTAGTTAAGATGGTTTGAAGTTATTGTCAAATAGTCAACAACAGATTGAGTGATAAATCAGAAAGCGCGTGCCTTGTTATATTTGTACAAATGCGGCAAATCGGACAGAAATAAGCGGCTTAGCTCGCAACTGTAATGGTAGCAATGAAGATAACATAATGCTCGTTAATAACAACGTTATTAATAAGATTAAAGTAACTGATAACATATTTTGCCATCAATGGAAACCCAAAAGTAAAGATTGATAAGAATAATTCAGGTGTGCGCCAAACACAGTCGACGGTGAGTAGAGAAAACTTCTCTGGTTTGTCGTTTGCTGAGTGTTAAACTAAATATAAATGAAGAACAAGGAAACACAAGCAAAAATGGCATTCGGTTCACAAGTAGCCGACAGTGGCCGAAAGAAGTTCAAGAAAGTGCATAACATGTACGTAACAAAGACGAACAGACAATGAAGTACATTTTTGTCAACCTCTATAATACCAGTGCGAGAGGTCAGGCATAGTTTAAGACAATTCTATGATGCGAACACTGGTTTATCTATATCCCAAGAAAGCTGATGTAAAATCTTTTTGTGAAAATAATGATCTGTGAGTAAAACAAAGAACGAAAAACATTTAAACTCAACCGAATTCTCCTTTAAGTCTCACAAGAATCTGACCACAGTGTGTATATGAAAAGATTACATCCAGACAGTTGGATAGATCGGTGGAAAGCTGCTAACGGCGCTAGAGTCGGAAGGTCAACAGATTTGTTGCGTTTCTACTTCTCCAATTTCACAATGAAAAGAACACAAAGGGATAATAACATTATAACAGACATTGGCATAATAGTGGAGAAAATGAAGATTATACGAAGCATCCTCGTTTCAAGCATGCATGCAATTGGTAGGTTAGGCTGAGAAAAGTCAACCGACTATTGAATATCTCAAACAAGTGACGAAACTACTGAACAGCGCTTCATTAGCAACCATGTATAAGAACAAGTGACTCATTGTCATTGACGCCACAGTTGACATGCCAAGGCAAACAGTGCGTTTATGAATCAAGTCACGAGAGAAATGAGAAAATAGACAGTGACTAATAGTCCGAAAGGAACGGGATAGGAGTGAAACGAGAGACTATCTGATCTGACAAATTGGACAGTATTAAGCAAAAAATGCTTTGTGTATATGTCACATCCAAGACACCTCCCACAGCGAGTGGATGTCTAAATATGGTGAGAAATGGCTATTATTGAAATAGTCTAGTGTGCATATTTCATTTTGACTGAGTTGGGCGGAAGTGGGCTATCGGAATAGCAGATCGTAGAATTTCTTAAGGGATTGAATAGAGTATCGAAAGAAAATTAACGGGACCGAATTGTGCACATATTGGGCACAGACGTGGCGAAGGTAGATGTGGCAACAAAAGAGGGAGAAAGACACGGAGGGATTGCAGTCAACGGCTTTAGCCGCCGTTAGATCCGACAAAGCAGACTCAGAAGCATCAAGCAACATACACGTACGTGCCACTGATGTGTTCGTGTCTAGGACATTGTGGGATCCTTAGCTGGTAAACATGTGACTAATGTAGTTGATCAAGGTCACGGCCGATTGGTTCGGGTCCAATTCAGAGAAGACATAGACGAGGTTTTCGTGCATCCAGAACTGCTTTTTGCGAATCAAAATACCAAAAATTCTGCAAAGGAGAGGGGCACAAAATTAGCAAATGACAAGGAACAATAATGTAGTTGTAGGGCCCTGATGTGTCGACTGCAATAAATGTAGATAGCACCGCATGACCAGCAATCTGAATTCCGGTGGTCCATTGCAAGACATAGTCTATAGCACATTTATCACAAACTCAAAGAGCAATCATTGAATGGTTTGAAAAAGAAGACGGATTCAAATTATTTGAAAAAGTCATATCAGGGTGTTGTTGAACCACTGCTTTACTTCAGATCGTGCTAAACAGACTACCGATAAGGACAAGTTAATCACACAGTCTCACATTGAATAGACTCCAAGAGTTTCAACTCCATGTTTAATGATGGTGATGCAGATTCCTTAACTGGAACAATGAATTCGAGTAGCACAAGGACTGTCTATTTATGTAGGATAGAGTTTAATGGCAAAAAAACACAAACACTTATTTGCACATAATTCTAACCCCGGAGCATCACAAATAATGACGAGAAGTTCGTGTATGAAAACTTCTTGCCAGATTGAACTGTAGTGTTTTTTTATTTTCCCAATTTATTCCAATAACTCATAACTATTAGTCTACCTCCTCGATGATTTCTTTCATCGACATGTCTTTTCCTTGCTCTTCAATTTCTTGCCGCAGATGCACTGGAACAGGATGGTTGCGATGACTTTGATTCAGTGGACAGTACATGTTTAGTCGTGCAGCAGTGACCATACTGGCCCTGATGTTTTTCAGACAATGTCCGGAATGTGCGTCTATCACATGTAGTAGTCGGTCGTCACATGTTAGAACCGGTATAGTTGCATCTGATCCAGTTAGTCCCAGCTATGTCTCGCGCCCTCTCGTTCATGGAATCATCAACTCAGTCACGAATTCAGCAAGGCGTGCGCCGAGAGAAATGACGGACGGCTGTCTGTTTACTTCGAATAACGCGCACTGTTAGGCCGTTAACTTTGAGAATAAATTCGCCAAATGTTTGAACGGCCAATGCGTACGACTGAACGACCTTTCTTGGAATTGATTCAAACCATGAGGTCACCTCCCTTGTCTTAAACGAAACGCATATTCAGGTCCTTTACTTTCTACCTTAGTCTGAACTGCCATCTTGTAGAACTCACATAGTACCTGATTTTCCGCCCTAAATAAAAAGTAAACGGTGAAACGTTTATTCATGTGCTACTTTACTAAGCACAATCTGTGCGTCCATAGCACATGTTACCACGATTCCTCACTGTTACCTTCATCTTCAACGCCGACACTTCCTCAGTCATCTCTTCCAATACACCTCTTAGTTAGTTTGGTTTTCTCGTACTTCGTTGACCACAGGGAGTTTAACGCTAGCGACTGACGGGTCATGGAAGTCAACTCTTCCAAAGTCGTCGGATGACCGATGAGAGAAACCTTGAGCTGTTTCGGGAATGCTGGTGACATTTCCTCTGTGAGCATAATCCCTGTCCAACTCCGCTGTGACATTTGACAGATCTATTCCTAATGACGCAACATCAGCAAAAGTATCACATTCACGGTGAAGTAGAACGCGTTCAAGCCACCGTATCTTTCTCTGGTAACCGGCGTGGTTGCCCGACCCGACTATCGAGGTCATCTTTTGTGATGGTTCACTTCAGCCTCGAAGGGCTCCTAAGGAACATCCACAAAATCACCAATCTCATCCAGTCGGCCTTGAGGCCAGTAACCCCCATGCACGTTCTTGAACTTTCACAGGAAGCTCCGGATGTCTCCATCGCCATGGAATTTCGTCTCCAATCCCAGTCGCACCACTATGGGTTGTGAGTCAAGGACACAGGTGGCACAAGAACTTTCTATTCGGAAAACTAACAGAGATCGTACGAGGTTCAATGGTACAAGGAACACAAACACTCATTTTGCATATAAATGAAGTCTTGTAGCAACACAGTTACCAATAACTGTTTCTCGTATGAAAAACATCGCTTCTTTCTGGGTTGCGCTAAAACTTTTCCCCCGGTTCTTTCAACATCTTAAAACGCTTCCGATTGACTGCTCAGAAGTAGTGTTGTGTGGTCTTTCATCCTCATCGCACAGAACATCACACGCACAGAACACCATGTAATATACGAACGTTGCCATGTTGGAACTGCTCATTGAAGTGTCAAGTGAATATCATAATCTTCTAAGTACGACTTTTGTATTCTAGTATGCTTTTCAAGTAGGGCCCCTAAAGTAGTGTATCGATTTGAGACTAGCTCTTATTAGAGCTCGTCAGTGGTGCACGTTTTTACCACCGCAGAAAATTAAATATCTGTTCAAGCGTAACTTACGTCGCCTCCGCTGAAAATTCTAAAGCAACCTCAGCATGGACCAGTGTGGGTGTGGCAGTCAATGTTAGGCCAGTGAAGCAGCAGTTAGTACAGCTGCTTCATAGGAACGCTGATTAGAGTTCGAGTCCTAGTGATGGCAAGGGTGTACACTACTGAAAAACTTTAAGACGGACTGAGCAAGAGTGCAGTTTCTCTTTCTGACAGCACAGACTAAAAATCTACCTCCATACAAAAACTGCGCTCAAATGTGAATGACGTTCGATTTTTATCAGTTAAACATCTGACTGGATTACTAGACTGGAAATGACATCGAAGGGGCGGTTGGCCCTCAGTAATTCTGTGATGAGTAGGGAAACCCCATGAAGTTTTGTACGTCCGTGAATATGCCGACGATGCAATTCCAGTTATAGACTGCTCGCCTCAGAAGCTGGATCGTATTCTGTAGGCACCTTGTGGTTTATGACGAAACTTACGGGGGAGATTTTATCGTTTATAGTCAAAAGAGACAGAACGGACTGATAAGCCACGAAGTTTTATGAACGGTTAGGAAGAATTGACTTGATTTGACGATACTTACTTTGCGTGAAGGAACCCTCGACTACGTAATCCCGCATCAACATAACTGAAACGTTAAAAAGCGACGTTAATGGTATGGCAAAACAAGGCGTATTGTACAAAGTGAATCAACTATCAAATCTGATGCAGATAAGTAGGGAACCAGTTTGGTAGAACATTCAACCGTTATATTCCTCTCAGTCCGCCGATAAGAAATCACTACGTTTTGAGAAACAAACGCAACGTGATCAATCTATGGTAATCACACTCTTGTATGTAGCGGACTAGAACAGATCTATTATAAGCTGGTATTCTTTTAATTAGAAGAAGACAAGTTGGCATAGATAGTATGTGTTCAATGATGAACATCCACCGAAAGGCTTCGTGGGCGTTGGTTCTCACCAGATGAATTTCGGTCGCATATCTTACAATTGAAACGGCATACGTTGAAACTTGTGAACAATAACTCCTTGGTAGTTTTAGAATAAACACTAACCGATGGACCCTGTTGAGGCTTTGATATATATATATATATATATATATATATATATATATATATATATACGCATATATACAAACCCAATATATACAGTATATACATGTTTGATATCTACCCACTGGTTTCCCAAAAGTGTCCTTCAGTGTGGTAGGTAGTGAATTAATCGCCGCTTGGTTGTGCTGCTTACCTCAGACGCGTTAGAGTCCGTAGATCCGTGCTGATGTTAACAGCGTCAACTGAAACTGTGCTAGCACTCAAGCGGTCTCAAGGCCCTAGATGGTATTATACTTTAATAAGACAGAGTACTACAAGCGTAATGCGTTTGATGGCCATAGGTCCAGTTAGTACTCAATGTCAGCCTTGGTCTGTCTTCAATGGGTGTGATATATATGACACAACTAACTCGCAGACGACGTACTAACCACCAACTTCAGCACCTACCGTTCCTATGGTATGGTGGTAGGTTGAAATTCATCATTCAATCAGTCATTACAAAAAGATAACCCCAATTTAACTAAGTAGCCTATTGTTTACATGTATTATGATGGAGACTTCATAAATAAACTATCACACTGGAAAGACGAAGTAAACTGGTGAGATGAATTTATCTGGCAACTTTGCGAAATTGAGTAATTTACTAGAGGTTCTTGTGTCGCAAAACAAAGTTGTGAAAAAAACACAAGCAAAACAAAATATCTATTTCGGACGACTCGGAAAACAATCGTATGTTCATAAAACCGACTGCACATGGGATTGGATATCTTTAAACATGACCAGTTGACAAAATTCATACAACTATCAGTGGTAGCCATAAACATATAACGTGGTTCTTCACAGAAGAGAAAGATTACCGTTACTGAAAAGTTCGACGTCTTCGTGAGCTTGGTCACACGGTACCGATAATACCGCTTGTAATTCGAATTACTTTGTGTACAGACCAAGATTATAATTTCAAAATAAGTGCCAGTTATTGGAACTTCAACTTTCGTGTTTCTGACGAAACACATCTTGAACAGTTGGAAGAGGAAACGTTGGGACCGCTTGAAAGTTGGTGGCGTCTACTAGATAGCATTTTGCGAATCTAAAACATAATTGACTAGATTCATTTTTATACTTTCCAAACCGAATCTGTCTTACAAACAGATGATCGATAAAACGAGAATCGAGCAACAAATCAACACCAGCTCTAGACTGTCTGGTCCACAGGAGCCTTGTCCGTAAAGCCTTATATCCACTTATAGCTAGGTTATTTACTAACAAGATGTAAACACCTTGAGTTTGAAAATTTTGGGTATAGATATGGACGTTTAGTAGTTACTTTCATTCCCGTCCGTTTATCTTTTCTTCTTTAGCTGAGACTTTCTTTGTTCTCTCTTTCTTCAAAATTGTAGTGCAGTTTAACATCAACCGGAACTACAGATGTATTACTGTTTGATGACAACGAAGATGAGGATATTGGCGATAGTCTATGTGAGGAGTATTAAGTGTCATCACATTGCAAATCTACGGACATTTCCAGCGCTTTTAGTTGATTTTGCAAAAATAAAAAAGTCAACACCTAACGTCGTCTACTTACACACAGAGAGAATTATCGGAAAACGGCATAGAAGACAGATACACTGGTGTTCTTAAGTTACTCAAAACAGCTTCCTGGAAGAAAGTCAGGAACAATAGTCAAACCATTAAAAACGTGCTAAGTGGATTCAAATTATCCACTCTCTCTTTCAATGATTAGAAATCAAAAGCCCTTCACGAGGTTCCACGTCTTTTTCCCAAAATCTTGGAGCAATTTAGGAATCTTATGTCTGTTGAATTAGTTCTCGCTAAAATAGAATGAAATGCGAAAGACATTAGCACGTATGCCCTCAATACATTGAATTAAAACCCAGAATCGGAGTAAATGAATTCTGGAGGAACATTAGAAAAGCGACTGAAGTAAGCACGGATGTCTGAGACTAAACAGGGATTCAACAAAAGCTAGCCCTGAGTTACATAGAAATCTTCAAATTAATTTAGTGTTTAAGTTTCATAGGACTGCTTAACCGTGAAGTACACCGCAAATGTGAAATCCAAATGTTCCGACTCGACGGTTTTGTCATACGATGGTCTACCGTGAGTCGAACAAAATGAACCTCATGGATAACTGGATGAGCAGAGCGTTTCAACGGGTGTTGCTTACGTTAATTTCTTCAAAAGTACCTGACTATTTGATGGCCTTCATAGATCTGTTACATCGATTTCATTCTTATCCGGTTGTTCCCATGCCCACGGTCATCTGCGACCGGCAACGCAAATGCAATTCTGACCCAGGTCTAAGAATATTTGAAGGGTGACCAACTGCCACCTCCCGATTGCTTACGTGTCACCGAATGTGTGGTTGCTTTGTCCAGCATGTGGAAACTCCTGGGTCAGGTGTGATTTGAGATCAAGCCGAACCACTGGTTGCTTGCAAGTTTGGCAAAATAAGTTGTACACTATTGTTGGTCATAATGTGCCGGAAACACATTGGCAGTTGAATGGCAGTTACTATCTATTAGCTATGTGTATTCAGTCAACCTTGTTCACGTATTGTACAACAAGTGCTTCTGACGTTTAAAGAGACCAAGTTCTAGCGAGTTTGTGGCAAATGGTACAAAATCTCACAAATAAGTGAATGTCTTCGAACTGCCTACAAGTTATTTGGAACTTATCGATCATGCTGCTCTCATCTAAAGGTATGACAAGTGGTGCCATAAACTTAAAGCGAACAAGTCAGACTGCATTGACAAAATGAGTGTGAAACTGTTAGACACGTTCGCGTTTAAAACTGTTGATCAGACGAACAATGTACAATCTATACCCAAACAAATTAACTGGCAGTTCCACACGTTAGTCCTATATGAATTTGTGATTGGAAATTTATACTTTGAGATGGCGTAAACTTCTGATTACAAAATTGACTCCTTAGGTGATTTGCTCCCACTCATTAATGTTCCTCTAACTGATTTGTCGGGAGTTTGCAATTAGATTCCTGTCCATTCGTGTTCCATACTAATCTACATGTTGTGACATTTTAATCTGTGAGTAAATTCACTCTGCAAAAAGTCGCCCGAGTTAGCCGATACCCAGGGTGTGATAAGGGGCTTGTGGCATCGCGTTACTTTCCAAATAGTTGAAAGCTGAGAACAAATGAGCGTTCTATGTTAACAAACAGTGTGTATAAATCGACCAAGTGTATCGATTAGTACTACTGTGAGGCTACCTCACATAGTACTAAACACTTACTAGAGACTGGATATAAAACAGATCCAAAAAGCTGGTTAGTCGTATAAACAAAGGATAGGCAATATTGACGATAGTATAGTTAAGTAGTGAGCGTTAACCGGATCCGTTTGGAAAGACTGTTTATCAAGAGTTTGAAGCAGACATTCAACGTTTATTTCTTGCGTCATAACTTTTACATTTCCTCCGAAAGTTGCTACGCTAATTGCGTACGCCAAGAGTCCAAAGGTGGTGCGGGAAATGGATTTACCAAGCAGGCACTTATAAGATAAGTACAGTATTTTAACGAGAAGGTGATGAGATAGGGCCCATGAATCCGTGTTCGATAGGCACACAAGTATGTGAAGACAACAGCAAAATACTACTGTAGATGTATCAACCATCTATCACACTAAATTTTCAAACACTATCTATGAAACCTTAAAAGGGCAGTCAACAGCAATACTGATAGAAGATGAAGTAAAACAGACTGCCCATATTCCCCTATTGAAAGACATGAAATAGCAAATAGCATCGTTGATCAGAGAGTACCCGACTTGTAGCCAGTTCCACCATAATATCTGAGTCATAAATATGTTTTTCGTCCCACACTCAGTAAGACACTTTCCTGACTCGTCACATTGGTTCGGACTGTAGTACTCTTGTGTGTCAGACACTTAATATTTTGAGGCCAACCAAGGGCGGTTATGGTTATGATGAGCCAAGCGGGTAATCGTTGTGATGCTCGTCTACTGGTGACTAATTGAAATACCAATCATCAGAAGTGCTTTATGTGTAAAAATCAATATGACAGTTGCTGGAACTTCCAGGATTCATACGAGACACACAGCGATCGTTTCGGTTGCAGTGTTTTTATTGTAAAATTGAAGTTCTTCGTACGATCTGCCGAGTAATAAGGTTGGTGCAAACCAATTATTAAAAACTTCGGCAAATTAGTTTATCGATTAATCGACTCCCGCTCTGGGGTTTGTGTTTGCAATATTCAAATTCGATAGCACTTTTTTCACGTGGAACCTTTTTCAGTTTGTCACCTATAGATGTAGACTAAATTCTTTACCGAATGTCTTCTCCACGTCTTGAGGACTTTTTCATACATGTGACTCTAATCTTCCTTCTTTTGACACCAAAACTAAGGGAGGTCATGCGTGAACTCTATTTGATGTTATCGTATCCCGTACATCCGGATGAATGTCGTTTGTAGGCCCGACTATATCACTTCCTGATCACGGCCTACAGTTTTGCTTTATGGTTACTCTATGAACTGGCGCTAGCTTGGACGGGTAAACATCTGAGTGGAGACCAATTAACACGAGTGTAGTTTATGGTGTTGACAATTTTACGGTTATTTCGCATCTTAAACTTCCGGTATGTCTTCTTCTATGAGCCTAATTCTGATTAAATATGCAGTCTATATTACTTCGGATAACATACTGAATTGCGCACAATCTGAGTGCAGATTGAAATTACTGAGTACGAAGGTTTAACTTGCTCACACTCGCTTGATAACACTGACAATGCCTAATGTGAGGTCAATGGCGCAGTGGTCAACACGGTTGCCTCATGAAAAGCGGGGCTGGAGTTCAAATCCTGGGCCTTGGCAAGGATATGCACTACTGACAAGCTTTAATGAGAGCGAAACTCGAGTCTAGTGCTTCTTTTCGAAAGAAGCTGGCTGGAACGTTCATCTGAATGCAAACGCTGCGATCGAATGTGAGTAATGTTTTACTTGAAAATAAACCAAACCCCCGACTGCTCATCAGTAAACTGATAAATGTCAAAACCCATCAATCCGACTGCTAAAAAGTCACCGGTTTGCAGTAGTTGTTAACAGCTCACCTACCCTCCACAAAAACGTGGTCCAACCATCCTGTCCTAACTGTCATGTATTTGGTCACCTTTCTTGATTCCGACATAAACTGATCTAATTTGTAAAAGCGAAACGTCTGAAGTTTAACATACGCTGATCAGGATTCCAGTGGTGTATACCTGCATTCTTCACTAATGATGTTGTATATGGCAAGTTGCTTTTACAGGGCTTCATGTGAAGGTTTAAAAGTTCTAATTGAGGTCAGTGATTTTCCCATATAAGTTCAATGTTATTGAACAATTAACTTTATATCGCCACGGCCCATCAGAATACTTGTGTTCACAGTTAGTTTGTAAATAGGGTTTGTTCTAAGACATTTCATTCCCCGCATTTAATTTGCATGTGTTGCCCTTCAAATTCGTCCAAAAAACTTCTGTTCAACTTGATTCATGGCCGTACGTCAGCTTACGAAGCTTCGAATTTTTTACATTTTGGTTGCATATTGCACGACAAAACAAAACTGTTGTTTTATTTCCGAATAGCAAAGTATGTTTTGGCTCCGCCTTAACATAGCTCCGGTCTCCGGTTTCTTCAGAGATACTGTTGAAGATTCCATCCAGTCCGTCCACGTGGTGTAGATGATTGTGCATTTTCTGAACGAACAGGGCCACAAGTGAACTTTTGCAGATTTCATGTTCATGGTAAATATAACGAGACTTTTACGACCCATTAGTGCTTCCATTTTTCTGTTGAAAACCTACCAGCAGCTCACTGTCACCATCCATTCTGACAAAAAGTGCACCCATACAAGGCTACCGCACGAATAAGTCACCCAGATTGCTTGACGCACACTGTGATGGAAATAACTGTTACTAAGGAAGAAGAGGGAGACACCAGTATCCCTGCCTATATAGAGAGATGTTTTCGGCAAGCAATGAATCTCCGCACCCTACTGATCAACGACTAAATTGACCAAGTCAACTCACGTTCGACCTTCTGGATCCGATCCGCAGAAAAGAATCTGTGATGGCTTGAGGTGTTTCTCTACCAGATTGCGTTTGCCTCGGTCAGTAAACTTGACGCCCTCCACTGGTTTTGCGTGTATCGTGACCTCACAACGCCTGGGCAAACCATTCGTACTTGATGCGGCCAAACCAAAGATGTGCGAGATTGCCTTTCGTATGGCGGCTGCTTTCTCCAAACGGTCCACTGGGACACAGCCCAAATACAGCATATCCACCACTTGAGTCAGAATGAAACCGAATTAAGAGGTGGAGTTGAAACGTGTAATTTCTGTTGATACATTATACGCAGTACGAGTTAGATGGAACAGCTATGTTGCTAAAGGTTGACCAAAGTATGCACCTAAGCAAGCTAAATGCCCCCAATTTGGACTCACTGATTCCACTACCGCCAGCGGGAACTCCATATTTATTAGTAGATTCATAGCCACCGAGTCGTTGTTGACTGGTAGTGGTGCTCGGAGGAAGGCGCAGTGCGCAGGGCAACGGACCTGGATGTAGGCAGTGGTGAGAGACGAAGTCAGTCAGAGCTGGAAACACAGGCTGATCATTGAAACCACACAACTGAACACCGTCTCCACGCCCGTCGTACATTGGTACGGTTCCGATAATGAAGTGTTTGACTTGACCGGAACGGAGAAAATCTGAACAAGTTGACAAGAGGTGATAAACAAGTAAATTTCCGTCAAACAGTATGCGCGCTACTCAGTTATGTGGAGAATATACGGCCCTTTGTAGTAAGAACATCACTGCGAATTTTGACGTCTCAAGTTTTCAATTGTCTCTAGATATTGTGAATGTTTTTGTCAGTGCCGCTACAGAAAAATCATTTCGAACATGAACCCAGTTTCCACGTTCACAATGGAAAAATAAATGTCTGATCACTCGCCACACATGCTTAAAGACTAGTTGGAAGACTACCAGCGTCTTAAGTGGGAATTAGACAAATTAAGGTCGAAAACTTTCACAAGTTTCATCTTTCCTCTCTCCTGTGGAAGACAGGACTATTTTTACCGTTACACAATACACAACACACCGAACTCTGCTTCCAAAGCCTCCTGTTAGCAGTGTTTACTTACCGGATGTGGCAACATTCTGTGGTGGGTAGGGTGGAGCCTTGACGCCCAGGCTGAAGCTGTTCACGCACGAAATGCTATTACGAATGATGAAACTTCCAGGATCCCGATCACGTAGCATATAAATGACTGTACGAACAGAGAGGTGTGGTAGTAAGTAATCATAGTTAGTGGTGCATAACTAGTATCGACGACGAGAAACGTGAAACACTGCTTAGACAAATAGGATTATTCGTTTGCTGGTAAAACACCTCACTTCAGTCGGATGGGTTAGAAGTGGAAGACGAGGAAGGTGTCGGTAAACCGTTATATAATAACACATGTAAAAGGCGAGAACCACCAACAGTGCTTAGTAGAGCAGAGAATATTGATCTCAGAATGCAATGTAAAAGCAAGTGGAATCGATGACGAGAATTCACAAATGAGGCAGTGACAGAGGGATGCAGCGAATTTTGATTAGTGGTCTATTAGTGGTCTATTCGAAATGACTTCAATCCTGACGTTGGTAAGCAGGATGAGATCAATGCGTGCGTAGCTTGATATCGGATTATGAACAATGCATTTGTCTGACTCAGATTCTGAATTTGGCGTGTTCACGCAGTATACGTTGAATGGAGCGATAATGACGTTGCGTGGCGAGAATTGAGGAAACGGGAGATGAAGGTGACAGGGTTGGGATCCAAGGACCCAGAACAAATACACAGAGATGCATGCAATATTTTGGAATATATTTTGGCTGGATATAGCTCGACACGTATACATCGGTGACATCAACAACCCTGTGATACGAATTTTGCATAAGTGCCAACGAACTCCACAGTAAGTTGATGGATTACCTGTCCGTGTCAAACGTGAGCCACTAGAAGACAATTGTTCCGAGGAGACACTTGTAAGTAAAGATATAGACAAGGTTAACATAAATACTGTTATTTTCGTTACGGATCTTTGTTAATTCTTCAGGACAGCTGTGAATACAGCTCCAATACAAATTCGCAACCTTGGTCATTTGTACGTGACGTTCTTACACGAATATCTGCACACTGGGCATTTAACCGCTTCCGCTTTGTGTAAGGATGGAGTTGTACTGGCCGACGGGAAAAATTTCACACATTTGCGTAGCCAAACGTTTTCTAGTCCATTTATACATGGTTCTCCCAAATAACCCAACCGATATGAGATCGATAGTGGGACTTTTAACCAGCCCCCAACAGACCGAAATTGGGCTTCCACGCTCTAATCTCACCTTGTCATCGAATATCATCAAAGTGTGGCCTGCTGAAAAGTTGTCTGCGCATCGGAAGTCGACAGACTGTGATTATGAGATGTGGTAAGGTTGCCGGTGACGCTAAGTGACAGTCATTCTTGCATCGTTCACTCGATAGCATTATCTGACGTGAACTACATTATAGAGAGTGGCAACGTTTGAAAAAGCCGAAACCAAATGGTCTTCAGTGTTATGAGGTTGCTTCGTAGTCATAGGCGAGTGTAATACTCAACGGTGTCCGTGGATCGTAAATTTCAAATCGAATTTCTTGATACTTAAGCCAACTAGCGTCTGGGAATCAGTAAGCATGCGAAGGTGAGTTAACAGACATTTCTTTGGTTAGCTTCGTTCAGTAAATAAACCAACTGTGTACGTCCAGCAGAGGATGCTCAAAAGAATTCAATTACGTAACCTGCTGTGTTTAAAAGTCATGGTGTACTTTTGCAACATCATGTTATCTGTCTTTTATACCTGGCAGTTAATAGCTCCCCAGGTCAAACGGTTTTTATTGTTCCCATACTGTGAGACCAGTTTGGAAATTTCGACAGTTGGATAGTATTACATACTCACTTTAATACTTGCATATCGAGCGTTTAGTTCATAAGATGACATTCCAATCATTCCAAGTTGAATAATAAAAAAATTCTGACCCAAATTGATCAAGTTAACTGCCTGCAACTTTGTCGTTCAAACCCTCTTGTAATTGTCTTGGATGCTGGTTCGTGTGCTAACCAGCCACAAGCTCCCAACTTATCGAGATGTGACCCCGTGGAGTGGAGGATAACTGTCTGGACTACCGACCTGACAATTAACCACAGGTTAAAGGTTCGGAGCCCATCGCGCCATCACCGTCATACTATCTGTTTATCACTCCGCTGCTGGTTGCTGCTTGAAAGAAAGTCGTTGAGAGTAAAATTCGCCAGAATATATTAAACACGTTTTTGGAAACCCGATCGTATCTTAACAATCCCAAATCTGTAAGAGAGCTCAGGTTAACATAGTACAGTGCAGTTTGTGAATACTCAGTAGACCACTATAGTTCTTGAAAAAGCTCTGATCTAAATGGCAGAAACTCAATCATCAGTCCATTTGAAGGCATAAACGCCTTGTGAACAGAAACCTGTAAATGGCCGTAATGTTCTCTTCATCGAAATGACCAGATAACTGCACCAGCCCAATCAGCTTGCATGCGTCGTCGGACAGGTAGCAAACTGCATTAGTGTTGACGCTTCTTGATCCACATGTACTTATGCACGTGTGTGTGTGTGTGTGTGCGTATAATACTGTACCGCCGCTCCACTTTCCGACTGGCAGACCAACAGCTAGGTCAAAAGAACAACTGAGAACATATTTTAAATTCCATACATTGAGCTACAATAGTTGCAGGCTACTCAATGAGAATGATATTCAATCTGTGTGGCAATATATGGCTGGCCTTCTGTGAATAACCTGAATGACCGATATCACCGACCGAGCTTTCACCAGTAATCACCAAGATTTATATGTTTTGAATCCAAATTGGAGAATGGCAAGAGCAAGTGACATTAATGGTTCGAGATGTGGATGTTCTTGGTGTTTGGTGAACAGCTAACTCGTAAAATAAAGCATGCTAATTAGAAAACAGAGAGTCATCCATTAACAATAATATCAGGTGACACACATCTAGACATGAGTAGTTTAACACATACCAAAAAAAGAATATGCACAGTTTATTGAGTATCAAAATTGCTTGAGTCAAAAACCACCATTCTTAGCTACAGTTGAATCGGCTACATAATTAAAGTGGCAATTTAACAAAGTCTACCACAATCTCCCAATACATGACGAGTAGATGTTTGTGTGTGGATTCAGGTTAGAAAGTGTGACATTAAGAATGGGGGTTTCTCAGTCGCACCGCCTCGACACTTTCAGGCTGCTTAGTACAATAGACCGATTTATCATTATGGATATTACTAGCTTATTAGCTTTAACATCGTTGTATTTGTTAAATTGCACTGAAAGGTGTCCGATTGCGTACAGTGATTGTGTGGAAACAGCCCTGTTCACTAGCTGATAAAGGTGGCTCACACATAGTCAACCAACTGGCGATGCTTGACCATAGTCGTCATTCACGTACGATGGCCGTGTCAGCGAAGTGGCTGATCGCCAGCACACAGATTAAACGGGTTGTGGAATGATAAGGTTTGGTCGGTGTTAGTCAGGCTATGAATGACAGCACGGCGTTCAACCTGTGGAGCATCAATCAATTAGATGAAAACCGCAACGCCGTCCTGGTTGGAAGAAAAACCTATTACAGCAATGTGTAGCAACCAGCAGATTGGTGGTAATTTCCAAACCTTGCGTTCTTCGAATTTTCCCTTCAGAACTGTTCTCATGACAGTTACACCAAAAAAGCCTCAGGTCACGAGAACAACAAAACGTGCTCCTGATGCAGGCCTATGTGAATATACAGTGTGCTTCATGACGTTAGAGTAAGGAGAGGGATTTTCGAATAGTACGCAAGTGAACCGGTGCATTGGTAAGACAGGTGTGTACCAGGCATTTTGAGCCACATAACGATTCATAATATTTCTAAGCCGAAACCACTGATACGGGCGTGCGTTTAGTTAACTCGACGAATGACTAATGAAAGAAATTGAGTAGTAACGTGGTGGTCTAAAATTTCTTTCCAAGGAGGAAGCAACCTTTTCTCACAATAAACGCGGGGTTAAACTGGACAGTCAAAACGTGGTTGGGAAGAGCAGCACTGTAAAATCGAAACCTGATTGCAAAATGATCATCCGCACACGAGAATCTATTGTGTGAACGTTTTGCAGAGGAAGAAAGGACTATCATCAAACAATCAGTTTACTCTTCGGGTTATGCTTATGCAAAATTTAGTTTCTTAATTAAAATTCTCACAGAAAAACCACCGATTTGGAATGAGAGAAGGAACGTAAAATAGGACCTGCACGAAAGTGACCAGGCTGTATTGCGAAAGTCATTTTTTTATAATGACGAAATTAAGCTGGCGAGCGGTGTATGGATGGCAGAGGCTAACATTTGAAGGGAAACGACCCGAACAAAGCTGTACACAGGGTTATAAATTCACTTGTTTCAAAACGTTTGCCTTTTTATGGGATAGAATTCGCAGTGGGACAAGAATAAGCCATTCGGCTCTTTATGTTCGTTATTCCTACCAAATTCTTTGTTTGTAATGGATTAAACAAGACCCATCAAGATTTACAACCTTGGAGCGTTTATTTCAACCTGATACTCAAAAATTGTGCTTAAATAGGCTCAGCAAAAACAACCTCGTACTGCCGTGTACACTGGCTTACTCTCAAAAACCATCAAACCACCTGTAACTTCTGTCATAAAGCATGGCGGACATCTGAAACTAAACAGACCAGGTCAATTCTTTGTTTCGCGTGACAGTGTTTGCGAGTACTACTTACACAATCAAGTGAGTCATACAGCCCATACCCTAGATATACTGTATTCATATAACTCGAATTGGTCATTGGGACCATATGAACGCATAAAACCAATACTTGTTTACCTTACCGCAGTAGTCAACAGGTAGCTAGGATTAGAACTGTCTTAGTTAATTGACTATATCGTTATCTAGGCGTGGATAAATTTTAGTTGGAAATCAACTCACTCAACCACTTTGTGAACTAGAATGACTCACCGTCGTCCCGACTGGCGTCCGGTAAGTACCACTCTCGGAACGTGTTCTTAGCCTGTTTCATCAGCTCCTGGTGTTGCCAGTCGACTCCATCCACAAGTCCACCGCTAGCTCCGCTCGTGTTCCCTGTGTAATTTGGTGGCACTAGGTGTGCAGAGGAATAGAGAACAAACTTGGCATAGCGCAAAGTCTGGGGAGTACGATTACAGTGTATTGTACTTTCATCAACATAAGGAAAGATAGATTGGACATAACAAATCAGTTAGTTGCTTTCTCATGGCTGACGAAAAAGAGCACACGCCACGACACAGTTAGGTGGTGATGTAGCGAGAAGGCGTCCAATAAAACAATCTTTATTGTCCAAATCGCCAGTCACATGCAACAAGCGCTCTCTTGCTTATGAGTCATAATTTCAATCCACAACAACCCCGGTTTCCGTTCACACGTCATGTGCACTTCTGACCGGTTTACGTGCGTGACCGGTGCCTTCTATCGGATGGGTGGGGTTCCGCTTGCCATTCCTCGTCTGTTTGTCCAATTTCGTTGCGCGATGGCTCGTCCGGCTGCTCGTGATGTCCGCCATCCACCCAATGTTGGCCTTGACCGTATTCCAACATCGTGTCGAGATGTTCCTCTAAATGTTGGAAAAACCACGCCTCCGATCTGGCCGTCTGTCGTATTTCGCCTGTCCTGCCTCGCCGGTTGGTCCGATCCAGTCGAGCGATGACTCATCCGGTCGCGCACGTTGTTCTTTATACGATCGCGACAGGCTTTTGAACGTACCTCCCCCGCGTCGAGGTATTCGGCCGAGCGTTCGAAAACTCGCACCTCCGACCTGATAATCCACCACAGTGATATTTCGTCAAGCTGAGTTTACGTATGATTTTCCCATTACACGTGGTTCACCTTCAGTTAAACCCAAGGTGTTAAGTTTCATTCTTGTTTGTTGTCATCATGTTGGCATTGCCTTAAACGGATACGGACTGAAAAACTCTATTTTATGCATTAAAATATTTTGTGAGGAGCATTGTGACATTTCGCTCCACTGTGTCTCAGGCCGAAACTGCGTGATGTCACATGACACCACCTACACACGCGCACTTGCATGCGTACCCATCACTATGATGGTTTAAAACAGTCCTTCCTCTTCAAAAATTTGAATAGAACCGTTAAAACACGAAGACTGATGGATTCAAGCGTTGCGCTCACCAGTTTTCGTGTTTTCCCAATGATAACTACCAATTTTTAAAATGTTTTATCCACTGCAACTTTACATGACTAACCGTGTCACTCATGTGGTGTGTATTTTCACAAGTTCTACTCATATAACGAACATTTACGAGCTTACTGATCGAAGGTGATTCCTGTACAGAGTGCCCCTCAGCAAACCAACTGTGCACGTGAGAACATGTACACCAAACTTCTTTCGTTCTATATAACTTAAATCTGGACTTATCTTCGACCCACCCTGATGATACTATGGTCTATCCATCTTATGTGGCAGGCCCAGAATTCCCATCAAAGTGTTTTCTGATTTTAGATGTAGCGTTTATTTGAAATGATAACTCCTTGAGTGTCCTAGTGGACTTATGCTATTGAAGTAAATTATGGAATTCAACTCCACCCATTCAGTGAACACTGTACTAATCTGACTAGAATGGTAACAGCTTATCCGAACACAACCAGCATCGTCCGAGATAAAAGTGTTTAATTTTTGATAAAATAAACTTCGTAGTTGAAATGGTTATCACAGTGGATTCAGTTCAACAAGATATGGTACTATACAAATGATATTAGGTGACCGGCGCGGGAATTGTTTCAAGTTTCATACCCTATCTTTAAATACCACATCAATGAAGAAGCTAAGGAGCAATTTTGATGGAAAGTGTTGACTACAGTCAGCGTTCGGTCAGTGTTGCAAACGCGATGTACTTCGACCAGTTTTATGTGTGCAGAAACAGAGGCTGACCCAATTTATTAGAGTTTGCTAGAAACAACTCATGTGCTATGAAATCAGAACGGAACATATATCACTGAAATAAAAAGCAACAACAAACAAACCTTACCGAAAACTTACGTATACCTACATGTCTATCCATTATGCAAACTTCAATGTGTTATGCTCCGTCCATTTTCCGTTCCATTATTGCTCTGTATTCCACGGAGGGTAACGTTTTCGGGTTTAGTTCATTCCACACCTCATATCGATTAAGGGGGCCACAGAAGAACATGAATCCTTAGTCCGTCCTTCGTTGGAGTACCGTGTACATAATTGTGGGGGTTTGTTTTCGGCAGACCAAACATTTCTCGTCTTCATTCTCTAATTCCAACCTGTCTGTTGCCCATTTTTCTTCATCTGCAAATTGAACGTCTTCTTCTCCGCTAGTTGACTTATATATATATATATATATATATATATATATATATCACGGCGTTACCCAGTGGGTTCGCAAAAACACGCTAATTTCCCGTAACCATCCAAACAGACAGACTGTAAATTACCGCCAATTTTCAGAGCATAAAAATGAGCACAGTAACCAATGTCTACCATTCGGAACTGATGCTTCGTAGATCTGTGAGCTCCAAATTGCATTGAGAACATACACTTGTTCTGAGACTTCACATGTTAAGTAGTTCAGGGTATCACTCACCGGTCGTCGCCCGAATCTGTTGCCCCGTGTGTTGTACGGTATGGTAGCGCTGTTCCGAGCTCCTCGTGTTGCTATCGTAATACGGGCTATGGTGAGTTCCGCTGGCGGAAAGAAATGTGGGTGAGATGAACTGAACAGGTGAGAGTCTTTATTTGAAAACGCGCCTACTGAGTATATTAAACAAATGTGAATCACTTCAGACACACCGGACGGAACATTTCGGTTGTTACTTTTTTGCCAGATTATCGACTATGAAATTACCGGGTGAGCACAGTGGAGTACTTCAATCAACCTACAGTAGTTACAATTGTAATCTATTGTTCTGCCATTGGTTTGGGCAACTGCTTATCGCAATTAATTTCTCGTCATAGCTTTTAGTCACTGGTTTCAATCTATCGCATGATCATCAGTTTTTGTGGGAAGTTGTTTTGATGTGTGATACTGTATCACATTGATCTGGACGGTATGTTTGTCAAAGAGCTATATACAATGGAGGCCAGTTGTTACGATTATCGCCCAATTCACCAAAATCAAATATGCTCGGTTCTGTTTAACGTTGTTGTACGTATGCAGTGAACGGTACAACTATAGGACAAAAACCATGGTTTCAAGTTGAACGTCACGGCCATCGCACCCAGGCACACCTTAACAGAAAACCTTTCCCGAAAAATAATCACTTAAGTCGTTCTTGCTGAGCTCGTCAAAGGTGTATATTGCTGCCACGATCGAGACCAAAACTCTGGCCACGCCTTTGTGAAGCAACCGTGATGTTGACTTCATATTGAGCGCAACAAAAATATACCTGAACGTTCACCCCCGTCTACTCAGTGTTTGAACAATGTTGTATGCAGAGTCACCACAAACTGATTTACACTTCCTACCTGTTAGAAGCTTTCCCTGATGAAGCTAACACATGGTCTGTACGTGTGCCCAAATTGCCTATGACTTCCAATTTTCATCTGAGCGCCTAAACGCAAACCAGCCACTCGCGTTCGTGACTGAAAACAGTAAACCAAAGGTTAGCATTCTCCTTCTTCACTGAGGAAAAACGTACATCATATGGGTAGTGGAATGCTATAATCAGATACTTGGACTGAAGGACATGGAAATGCGATCAGCGATTCTGTGCCAGGAGCGAGATAGCCCGCAGGTGTAACTTAAAAGTACGTTTTCAATATCATGTTATTGTTCAGTTGTGACACTTTTAACGCGGTAGTAACTATTCGGGATATCTGTTAACGTTTCGTCTGGCCAATGCTCACTAGGTGATTCAGTGTGCCTGTTTGACTATTGAAGATGATAGGGCAGGACATTATATTTGCAATACCCCTCTCTTGACTGTAGTAAATTTGGGAATTACCATGATATATGGAGTGGACTGGCTTGACATCCCCGATAGGATTCTCTCCTTTTGTTAAGAATAATCCAAAATTAGTCTCATAAATCCCTTCAGTTGTATATGCTGGCAAAATAATGTGGTCTGCTGTTACATTACACCGTGAAATCCACTACAGTCTCTAAGTTCACTGTGGTTGGAGGTTATACATATAGAAATTACCAACTCACATCGGTTTACTGCTTGAAAAAACCGATACGGTCAACAGTTTGGTGCACTATGAGGATCTGGGTATGAATTTCTGTGCTAGTTTCGTTGGCTAACCGATCTCCACTTTGGCAAAGCTGCTGACAAATCGAATAGCCAGTACCGCTTCCACGGTTAAGCTAGCCAGTACGAAAAGTTACAATTAGGATTGAGTGTTTCATTGAATTAGTTGAGCCAATTCTAGATTCTAATTTTTGAAAAATTCTAATTAACTAGAGTGAATGGCTTCAACATCCAATGTAAAGTCTTTTGTCCCGAAAGGAAGCGGATATGTGAAAGTGTACAATAAGATAGTCACATATAAGCATGAATAAGATGATAATCACT
Source organism: Paragonimus westermani (assembly GCA_008508345.1). Lineage (NCBI taxonomy): Eukaryota > Metazoa > Platyhelminthes > Trematoda > Plagiorchiida > Troglotrematidae > Paragonimus > Paragonimus westermani. The sequence goes on along the minus strand of QNGE01006096.1, from coordinate 5,523 downwards.
ATTTCAAGCAGGCTTGCCTGAAAGGTCGAACATACTGTGTGTGCGTGTGTGCAAGCAGCTGAGTTTATGCAGTAGTTTACAACATGTGTACATCCCAGTGCGAAACTCAGTAACAATTTCGAACACAGTTTCATTTCATAAAGCTGGTCACTTTTATGAATGGGTGTTGGCAAGTCGTCTGAAGGTAGGTATCAAATTTGGAGGTTTTAGCAGACGTTTTTTCAACCCCAAGTTTCTGTTGCACGTTGGACCAGAAGAGAGGAGTTCCCATATGCGGTGTATGCGGTGCGGAAAGGTTGTTTTGACTGAAGCAATTCATTTATGCTGCCAGAGGACACAGGGCTACGTGTACATTTACAAATCTGTCGGCGCGCAGATTGACAAGGAATGCGCAGAAGTGCAACGCTCTGCCTGAATCTGGCGTGATGTGATTTGGCAGACTTCAAAGTCATCGTAACGGATTACAACTGAGCACAGTGGTATGCCATAGCGACAAAAAGGGTGCGATCACACAATCTATCAGCTATGCAGTATTTCTTCCTAGTAAGAAACGCGCGCTGGGGAGGTCAAAAGAATTCCTTTGTTCGAAGTGTTCATTGTGGAGAAGGATGGAAATTACTCTTTAGGAACGCGATTAATATGTGTTGTAGAATACGTTGATTAATTTTACTTTGTCAAAACGGTCAGGATAATATGCGTATATGAACTATATTGTTATAATTTTAAGGATATTTTCATTGTTTTGAAACATTGCAGACTGTGTGAATTTGATCCACATAGTGTCACTCAAAGGATTGAAAAATTGGTAAAGCGTGGTCTGTTTCATTCAGTTTTCTGGAGGAAGAAATGTCGTTTCATGTTGCAGTTTACTCCAAAATCAATCATACCCCTAAAGTTCTCATATATACGGGTCACTATACCTGGAAACCATACACCACACGTCCCAAGCTTTATATGCTCAATGTTCAGCAAACAAGATTATGGTAACTTTCCTTAGCTGTTACGTTTTGATTTGTTTACAGGCTGATGTCAATCAGCCGGTGACCAGTGAGAGCAACTGTTCGCAAACCTAATGCTGGTTAAGCTCCACACTAAATCTTCTAGTTCATGAACCACCCTACAAACTTTGATGATCCACCCTGCTGTCAAGACACTGGAATTNGTCCAAACTGAATTCTGGTTTTCAACCTTATCTTCTCTAGAATGCACTAACATGCACTCCTATACTGAAATGCTTCTTGCATTACAATTTACATATCTTTCTTCTCAGTTCATATCTTGTCATTACAGTCTCTCTCTGTTTATTCTCTGAGAGATAAGGGTTTCTTTTCCCTGCCAGCCAATTAACTGGCTAACCAGCATTGGCCGGTTGGACACAAAGGCCTCAATCACACACCTACCGGTCTGATTCCTTCGGGTTTACACCGGATATGTGGTGTGTTGGTGGAACTGCAAGTGGTGTAGCTCAAGCCATTTGTGTTGATGGTTGGGTGCAGGCGTCGTTTGGCTTCGGTCACTGTGACAGGCTAATCCGATTTGGATGCTGCCGACCGTACTCACAGCCTGAATATAAAGCATCAGCTAGTTTCTTTAAAATGGAAACCTACAGTTTGTCATGGCTTTACCGACAAGAGTACACAGGATGAGCGTGAATCAAGTGTGATATTTCAGCAGGGTAGCAAATCACTTGACGCTCAACCGTGGCTTGGAAACCAGTGGCAAGTCATACGGCAACACTTCTATGCTTTGGCTCTCAGCAGCATTTGAAAATAGGACAAACATTCAGTGGATACTGCCAGCAGGGCCAAACAGGGCCGACTAGACAGAAAAGGTCTGAAACTGAAAGAGGGTGTGCAACGCCCTATGTTTTTCGAACGGAAAAACTGGACTGACTAATAGGTAGCAAAATGCCAAGTCATTTATGACAGCATTTTAAAATCTGTCAATAAACACTGAGAACGAGCACACTACAGATAATTCCAGGATTGCAAGCGTCTGAAATACCATAACCGCCCAAGTTATTCTGGAAATTGTCCAAGCGAGTAAATCCTCATTGCCTCTTTCTCTTCTGTTCGCATTTCGGTCCGCCCTGACCTCTTTAGATATGATTCATTCTAGGTTTAGTCGATCATTCAATAACCACTATTGCTTTGGGGACTTCTGTGATACCAACTGGAAGCGTCAACAGTTTCTGACGAAAATACTGCAAACAAATTTCCATATGAAGAGCATTTCATCTTACAAGGTGGAAAGTCACACTTTCGTTTGCTTCTATCGATGCTGCTGTTCTACGAAGAGATAGAAATGCGTTTTTTTCTTCAAATTTTTACAGTCTGTCGATAGACTTTGAACTCAGTATGCAAGTTCACGATTTATTCATGTTGATGACATTATGCCGTATATTTCTTCATGGTGATTCAGGCACAACAATCTTCCTTCTGGAATACAAAGTAAAACTGACTTCAAATTCCCAAACTTGCGCTGAAAATTGCAGTCAACCTACAGAAAGATCTCTGAATGAGGGACAGAAATTAATGCGAGTTGCAAATTCCCACTGAAACATACTGCATGTTGATAGCGTTTTTATGGAACTACCGAGTTAATGTGATGGTGACGTCCAACTCAACGGTTTGTGTAATCCCAAATCAAACACATTTGATCGTTTGGATAGGCTTTAAGACATTTTCATTCAGGTGTTTTATAATTTTTTAGTATATAACACGAAGACGTTTGCTCTCGAAGGAAGTCAGTATAAGGCAAACCAAACTAACAATACGGTTTCTGCCCTCAATAGATGACGTTTCAACTGTCTACAGTTGCCAATCTTTGATCCATCTTAGGTTGACGAATTATAGAGTTAATATTTTAAAAAGTGAACGTCACTTCCGATTAACAGATACCTATTCATAAACAGTGAAAAAACGACTAAAGGTCGAGCTTTGAATGGATAACCCACTTTTTCTCCATGTGGGTCTACTTATATTGAAACAAACTGTTCGGCTTTATGGTAATGACTTATTTGGGTAAGTTTTTCACAGTCCGATCCAATCGGTACACAGACGAGGGCCAATAGCAGTGACATTTCTCGTGATCATCACCCTACTGCATCCACCGGTCAGCCTGTGGGCATTTGTCTCTTGTTGTTGCATATTTGTACAAATAATGTCACTGCTATCAGCATTCTGGTTCAAGGTATAAACATGTTGCACGCCACACTCATTCACTTTATTCAACATTGTTTTCTTTGCACAGCAAAACTGCCCAGCAAATGTCATTCTTCAACCAACATGAAGACGGGAACGTAAAAACCTTTGATTTTCCTCACGATTGTGGAAAATTATCAACCAACTGATGCATTTGAACTAACCATTCGGATACAATCATTCCTAGCAATTAATTTCGTGGATCTGTCACTTGTAGGGGACTAAATTTTGGAAAATATGAAAATTGGCTGGACTCGAATCACCGATAGAAACAGTATGCCGAAACGTGGCAATGGCTCCACCAACTGACTTATAGTCTGAACTTTTGGCGTGGCTTCGTAGCACAGCATAGCTTAAGATACCTAGATAACACGCTTAAAATCAGGGTACACTTTCGCTGGTAAATCATAATACATGAATATATAACTCATTCGTTTGGTAATCACCGTGAGCCGGTAAGCAGAACTACCCAAAAATCATCGCTACCACAATAAAGATCCAATAACTCACGGATAAGGTGACGGAGCTCCAGATGTATGTACTTCTCGGTGCAAGTTGGTGGTCGCGATTGTCCGATAACCGTCAGACTGATCGAAACCGGCTGGCGTGAAGGCTCTCGAGACTGGAAACCACAGCGATGGACGGAGGGCGATGAAACCGGAAAAAATGGGTTTATTAAACAAAAGCACATGTTCAGGGCTTGGACACACAACTCCTTCCTTGCAGTGTGGGACCGCCCACCTCCAAAACATGGCTTGGAGACGCCAGTGAGAATGTGCACACTTCAACATTTTAGCAGTTGACCGTAAACAAGAAAAGACGAAACGTTTGTAGTTGATGAGATATACATTGGGTTAGGTTAGAGTGGCACCGAGTTATCTTCATTTAGCCAAAAAAGACAACTTATTTGCAGTGCGCTGACTACCCGAAGATAGACCACACCCTAATTTACACTTTGTGCGCTGTTATCGGAATGTTACAACGCACATCCATTAGTTGAGAAACTCAAGAAAAGGTTCGGTCACACAGTGCAGTCAAAACGGCCTCAAACAGTGACACACGACCGAGAGTTGGTGGTAGTGTCTCACGCTCCCTTTTCGCAGATAAGGAATATAGTTACTGTTTTCTCAATAAGGGTGCGCATTTTTTGGCATACCGTTTAGCTGTTCACTTAACGCGCATGCTTTAAAGTACGCATCGATGAGTTTGCACACGATGTATTCTGTGGACGTTGACCCCACTTACGAACGTTCTTGTTCGAGAGACAGTCGACTTTACGTAGGATTTTATTGTTGTCGCAACTTATATTTGTGCATTTCTGTTAGTTACCTCAGAAAAGACTACACTCTTGCGCACAGACAATAACCGTTTCGACTTTCAAAGATTATCTTCAAAACAAGTTGACGATGTGGCGATGGGCCCATCAATAGGGAATATATTTTTAGGAGTGACAGAGTGGTAACTGTTTCATACTACGCCAGATGTCAGCCTCTATGGAAGGTATGTAGATGATATCTGGAGTTTTGCCGCCGGCATTCCTTCTGATTCCCGTTCAGACCTTTTGAGCACCGTTCATCTTGACACTTCTGTTTTTCTCATGAAGATAAACGATAGTTGGTCTTTTATACACAATATACTCACTATACGGTAAGATGGCTCATTACAAAGCTCACTGTATATCAGAACTACTTACAACACTGAGTATTCGGAATTCACTACTTTTGCACCGGTTCCTTATAATCGAAATCTGATGCGAACCCTGTTCGATAAAACCCAATAAATCCGCACCGATGAATGCTTACAGGAAGAGAAGGAGAGACTGAAGAAGCTGTTATTCACAAATGTACATCATCAGAAGTTTATTGACATCCACAGACAGAAAAGACCGATCAAGGCCGCCGTGTGTACCGCTCCTAAAACGTGGGTCTTTCTGAACCCTAGTCTCAAAGGCGAGCATATCATAAATGATACAAGTCGAGACTTACAGTCTGCTGTAACTCGTACCTTCCCAGCTACTAAATTGCTGTTGCTGCTTTTAACTGGGAGTGGTGTTCAGCTCGTTCATAATCGTCACGTACCGTATTGTCCTATCTCCCACCTATCTTGTCAGTTCGCTTGCAGTTGCAGATCGGTTCACACGACAAAGAATGGCTGAATACATGTTCAGTGGGCTGATGCATCCGAAGATCCAACAGACAATGTCAACAGAACGAGTAAAATTCTACCTCGTCCGTTGCAATCTACGTCCTGGAAACAGGTCACGTTGTTAACCCCGTCTACTCATTTGACGTGTTACTGCGCAGCCAGAACACGAAATTGT
>QNGE01006095.1:15000-35233 GCA_008508345.1 Paragonimus westermani | reverse complement strand
AACCTGAACCTGACTGATAGAAAACAGACAACTCACGCGTACCGGAGTACTACGCTATAACTATCACGCTTTTGGAATTCTTACAAGTGCACGAGGGATTTCCCGAGACACTTCCGATTAACCTCATCAAATGCATACAGTGGTCGAGCGTAGTTACATAGTAACAGAAATCTCCCAAAAAGACGTTCAATGATTGAGCGCAGTTATATTCCATCAAAAGCCTAAAGCAAATTAACTTGATGGAAGTGTGTACAGCTTCAAATTCAGACGCTCTCGGTCGTAATGAAGCGGGTTTTGTTCGTTCAATCAAAGCGGTAAAACCAAACCAACATCAGTATGAACTCATTATCTGAACCGGTTGAAACGGGCACAAACGCGGCTCGAGGTTTAAATACCATCTGCGATAAAGCCAATTGCTAGGGGGCTTCTTGAGCAACAAATGACATCACCAGAAGCCCCAGTGACTTGAGCAAAAACCCTGTGGCCTCGGACGGAAACACGCTTCCGTAAAATCACCAGCTTGATTCAGTCAGATGAGGAACCGAAGGATTGCTTGTGACATCACGCCATCCACGTGTTCCGAAAGATTGAAAACCTCTTCCACCCCGTCTCCACTGGTCTCTCACAGAATCAGTTCCAGCCTCGTGCAATAATAGGCGGTGTTTACCACGAAACAAACAGCCAGTGTAATGTGAGTAGGTCAACAAATAACAAACTATACCGTGGTGCTCGTCATACGGGCCTGATCGAAAACTCCCATTCAGCTGCATGTTCGCATCAAGTACACCACGTCCATGAATACACAGGCTCGGGATATGAGAGTGCAAAAGCATCCACCACTGAATATGTGACCACATCTAGGCTCGAACCCAATAAACCACCTAGGGCGCCAAACAACACCAAACACTCCGATATACAGGCTAAACATTCAACTCTCACCAAAACCAAACACCATGGACAGTTGCAAAATAAATTAAAACAAATTAAAGTACAAAGACTCCTCAAATTATCCAACAGAAGGAATAAGAAAAAACAGTCGGTAGTATAAGATAGTCCCAATAAAACATCACAAACAGTAGTTAAAATTGTCATGATAAAAATCTCGACATAAATGTCACGTCAAGATACACAAATGATTGTTCGTCTATCTGTTGGAATGGTTGTCGAATCCGGAAATAAGACTCTTCCGAGGATGAGTGCAGCCGCGCATCGGCTCTACCCACTACCTAGGATCAATGGCTTTTGAGCAGAATATCGCGCAGTCCGAACAGAGAAAAGGGACCGAAGTACGAACACTTGACCGATCCCAACCAGAATGATCAGAAGTGATTGACCCAAGGACCAATAGAAAACACGCGAATTCAACTGAGCTCCAAAGTTGAACGAGAGGGAATTCAGCATGCGTTCGCGAACCTGGGTATTGCTGATTTTGCTCAAATGAACTGCAATGTTATGCACCGTTGAAAGGAACTGTAAATCACGTGAACACACAAAAACACATTAATCGTACGGTGGTCCACGTGGCCGAATACAATATGTTCACAATTTATAAACAGAGCACGAGTAACAATCAAGGTGAACTCCACATCAACGTTGCTCGTCGTCACCATCCACAAATGCAACCTGAACCTGACTGATAGAAAACAGACAACTCACGCGTACCGGAGTACTACGCTATAACTATCACGCTTTTGGAATTCTTACAAGTGCACGAGGGATTTCCCGAGACACTTCCGATTAACCTCATCAAATGCATACAGTGGTCGAGCGTAGTTACATAGTAACAGAAATCTCCCAAAAAGACGTTCAATGATTGAGCGCAGTTATATTCCATCAAAAGCCTAAAGCAAATTAACTTGATGGAAGTGTGTACAGCTTCAAATTCAGACGCTCTCGGTCGTAATGAAGCGGGTTTTGTTCGTTCAATCAAAGCGGTAAAACCAAACCAACATCAGTATGAACTCATTATCTGAACCGGTTGAAACGGGCACAAACGCGGCTCGAGGTTTAAATACCATCTGCGATAAAGCCAATTGCTAGGGGGCTTCTTGAGCAACAAATGACATCACCAGAAGCCCCAGTGACTTGAGCAAAAACCCTGTGGCCTCGGACGGAAACACGCTTCCGTAAAATCACCAGCTTGATTCAGTCAGATGAGGAACCGAAGGATTGCTTGTGACATCACGCCATCCACGTGTTCCGAAAGATTGAAAACCTCTTCCACCCCGTCTCCACTGGTCTCTCACAGAATCAGTTCCAGCCTCGTGCAATAATAGGCGGTGTTTACCACGAAACAAACAGCCAGTGTAATGTGAGTAGGTCAACAAATAACAAACTATACCGTGGTGCTCGTCATACGGGCCTGATCGAAAACTCCCATTCAGCTGCATGTTCGCATCAAGTACACCACGTCCATGAATACACAGGCTCGGGATATGAGAGTGCAAAAGCATCCACCACTGAATATGTGACCACATCTAGGCTCGAACCCAATAAACCACCTAGGGCGCCAAACAACACCAAACACTCCGATATACAGGCTAAACATTCAACTCTCACCAAAACCAAACACCATGGACAGTTGCAAAATAAATTAAAACAAATTAAAGTACAAAGACTCCTCAAATTATCCAACAGAAGGAATAAGAAAAAACAGTCGGTAGTATAAGATAGTCCCAATAAAACATCACAAACAGTAGTTAAAATTGTCATGATAAAAATCTCGACATAAATGTCACGTCAAGATACACAAATGATTGTTCGTCTATCTGTTGGAATGGTTGTCGAATCCGGAAATAAGACTCTTCCGAGGATGAGTGCAGCCGCGCATCGGCTCTACCCACTACCTAGGATCAATGGCTTTTGAGCAGAATATCGCGCAGTCCGAACAGAGAAAAGGGACCGAAGTACGAACACTTGACCGATCCCAACCAGAATGATCAGAAGTGATTGACCCAAGGACCAATAGAAAACACGCGAATTCAACTGAGCTCCAAAGTTGAACGAGAGGGAATTCAGCATGCGTTCGCGAACCTGGGTATTGCTGATTTTGCTCAAATGAACTGCAATGTTATGCACCGTTGAAAGGAACTGTAAATCACGTGAACACACAAAAACACATTAATCGTACGGTGGTCCACGTGGCCGAATACAATATGTTCACAATTTATAAACAGAGCACGAGTAACAATCAAGGTGAACTCCACATCAACGTTGCTCGTCGTCACCATCCACAAATGCAACCTGAACCTGACTGATAGAAAACAGACAACTCACGCGTACCGGAGTACTACGCTATAACTATCACGCTTTTGGAATTCTTACAAGTGCACGAGGGATTTCCCGAGACACTTCCGATTAACCTCATCAAATGCATACAGTGGTCGAGCGTAGTTACATAGTAACAGAAATCTCCCAAAAAGACGTTCAATGATTGAGCGCAGTTATATTCCATCAAAAGCCTAAAGCAAATTAACTTGATGGAAGTGTGTACAGCTTCAAATTCAGACGCTCTCGGTCGTAATGAAGCGGGTTTTGTTCGTTCAATCAAAGCGGTAAAACCAAACCAACATCAGTATGAACTCATTATCTGAACCGGTTGAAACGGGCACAAACGCGGCTCGAGGTTTAAATACCATCTGCGATAAAGCCAATTGCTAGGGGGCTTCTTGAGCAACAAATGACATCACCAGAAGCCCCAGTGACTTGAGCAAAAACCCTGTGGCCTCGGACGGAAACACGCTTCCGTAAAATCACCAGCTTGATTCAGTCAGATGAGGAACCGAAGGATTGCTTGTGACATCACGCCATCCACGTGTTCCGAAAGATTGAAAACCTCTTCCACCCCGTCTCCACTGGTCTCTCACAGAATCAGTTCCAGCCTCGTGCAATAATAGGCGGTGTTTACCACGAAACAAACAGCCAGTGTAATGTGAGTAGGTCAACAAATAACAAACTATACCGTGGTGCTCGTCATACGGGCCTGATCGAAAACTCCCATTCAGCTGCATGTTCGCATCAAGTACACCACGTCCATGAATACACAGGCTCGGGATATGAGAGTGCAAAAGCATCCACCACTGAATATGTGACCACATCTAGGCTCGAACCCAATAAACCACCTAGGGCGCCAAACAACACCAAACACTCCGATATACAGGCTAAACATTCAACTCTCACCAAAACCAAACACCATGGACAGTTGCAAAATAAATTAAAACAAATTAAAGTACAAAGACTCCTCAAATTATCCAACAGAAGGAATAAGAAAAAACAGTCGGTAGTATAAGATAGTCCCAATAAAACATCACAAACAGTAGTTAAAATTGTCATGATAAAAATCTCGACATAAATGTCACGTCAAGATACACAAATGATTGTTCGTCTATCTGTTGGAATGGTTGTCGAATCCGGAAATAAGACTCTTCCGAGGATGAGTGCAGCCGCGCATCGGCTCTACCCACTACCTAGGATCAATGGCTTTTGAGCAGAATATCGCGCAGTCCGAACAGAGAAAAGGGACCGAAGTACGAACACTTGACCGATCCCAACCAGAATGATCAGAAGTGATTGACCCAAGGACCAATAGAAAACACGCGAATTCAACTGAGCTCCAAAGTTGAACGAGAGGGAATTCAGCATGCGTTCGCGAACCTGGGTATTGCTGATTTTGCTCAAATGAACTGCAATGTTATGCACCGTTGAAAGGAACTGTAAATCACGTGAACACACAAAAACACATTAATCGTACGGTGGTCCACGTGGCCGAATACAATATGTTCACAATTTATAAACAGAGCACGAGTAACAATCAAGGTGAACTCCACATCAACGTTGCTCGTCGTCACCATCCACAAATGCAACCTGAACCTGACTGATAGAAAACAGACAACTCACGCGTACCGGAGTACTACGCTATAACTATCACGCTTTTGGAATTCTTACAAGTGCACGAGGGATTTCCCGAGACACTTCCGATTAACCTCATCAAATGCATACAGTGGTCGAGCGTGGTTACATAATAATGACATCGGCCATAGATCGTGAGTGGCGTTGAATGTTTGCGTACGTTATATTCGGCTGACAGTCTTTCCCGGTTATTGCTTGTTTGATTCGCTGTCTTGGTCTACCGACTGTGTGGTTTGTTATTCTCGTGGATGTTGGACGTCTGCATTAGTTCAGTAAGGGGGTAGTGTTGCCCAGTCGGATTCAGAAGCACATTACGGTGAGGATTAGTAACGAGCACAAGTAAAAATACACAGGCGACTTCGAACGCCGATTCAACACAGCACAAAGCAGCACGCCTCATCCAGTGTTCGGCACTCACTAAATTGTCACTCATGAACCAACGTGGATTAGGTGGTCCGCATCAGTAAGATTGTAAGGAATCACAGATTGCAGATAAGACAAGGAGGAAGTGGGGTCTTCTGTTGTGAGTATGGAAAGAATTACGTCACAATACGCTCATCTTGCAACGAATTACCGATGGTTATCTGTCCGCGTTGAGTATGAACTTGGAGTATCCACATGAGCGCGAAGAAAAGCCGCTTGAATCATGCATTTCTGGCAGCAAACATCATCGGCGAACCGTTACAGTTTGAATATTACCGAGAATGAATGTGAAAGAATCGATTATGTTGAGAGATCTGCGTATGAAAATGCAACATTTCCGCCGTAATCAAACTACAGACGTACATGAACCACACGCCTCTACACAACATCTATTACATTACCCACGCATTCAGAACGAAGATATCTCGTATTTTGGTCTGACTACCTACTCATTCCCACTGATTTTTGAAGTTCAGTAACAAGTTTTCAGAATGAACTGCTAAGGCAGGAGTCCTCGAACAGCACAGAAAAAGACTAGTGTTACTAATGAACAGATGAAGTTTTAGTGCTCGTGAATAATGAAAGATTTGTCAGTATTTTCAGCCGTTGAACGAGCCCACATACAAGAACTCTGAGCTCGGGCAGTAGAACTATAGTTTAGCTGACAGAGTACATGACGTAAAAACATGCGGCTCCTAATGCCGGTCTCAGCATAATCGGAGCTCAGACTCTCAACATAAACTCAAAGCTCTGACGCTACCTATCAGCAATGAAAGTAAAAGATTGCGGAAAAAACAGGTAAACCAGACGAGAGTATTGTGTGGTTCATACAAAACTATGACCCGCAGAAGCCCCGAAACCTATCGTCATTACATGCAACACATAAGCGACAAGGGTGATTGACTGTCAGACCACCGTGCAACGGAGAAAAAGGTAAAACGTTAACCAGGGTAATGGAGGGAGATTATTTAATTATATAAGACCCTAGATATTAAAATAAGATACACATTATACTGGATACATAATATTGCACACAATACGTGTAATTGCGAGTTAACAGAGGGCAGTGATTTAATTAGTAGGTAGAAACGGGCAAATAACAAGCGACTTTTTCAGGCTCGTTTTACCGCCTCAAATTCGCACACCTCGAGTCTCAATTGACCACGTTCCACAATCAAACTAAAAATGTATTGGCCTTGTTCATGTAAATGTTACCCTGAAAGCCGAACGACACGCTTTTTTGACGTCAGAAATTACCCAGGTTAGGATGAAAAACGGCTATCACTCAATATATTCATTCAGACGAGCAATGTCAATTTCTCATCGTAATCTGAACTGAGCCTTCCGGATAGTCACTTTTAAGTTGCCTGCTTTAATCCATTTTGTGCGATATCTATTTGCATCCAGGTCACACTACTCATTGGCACCACTGAGTAACATATAACAACTTACAACAAAAGCAGTCGAGGGAGACTAAAAAAGCCAATGGCGTGTAACAAGCATGACGTCATCTGAACATCAGACGTCTTTTTGAACAAGTCAGTGCACGGAACAAAGTCATTGTTAATACATCAGGTCATTCCCGGTTAGTATCATCCATTCATCCACACAATGCAGTCATCAGGATAAAGGAAGTAAGGTACAGTACATTTGTCACAACCGAATCCGGTACCATCTAAACTATTATGTAATTCTGGGGGTCTGGAATTTCTAAAGTCCACTCTTGCACCCTCAGCACGACAAAGATACTTTCCAAGCGCCGTTTGCTTGTGGTCACTTGTGCACACCTTGTTTTATCCTGGCAATGTTTGCCCACGCTCATTTTGACAAAGATGTAACGCCATAGCCCAATCGCAAATAAGTGAAAAAGAACTAAGCCGAGCTTTACCTTCCACCCTGAAAGTTTCTAACCAATCCAAACAAGAGAAAACGGCTAGGAAATAACGATGAAAATCAAAATTAGTATTGGTAAAAGATATGAACAGCTCCTCAAGCAATGAAACGGGTTTACATTCAACCTTACCAATGTATCTGGACCAGACTTTTCAGCATCAGCGAAGTCCACTTCCATTTCGCTATACCATGCAAAGAAGACAACCTTGTGGGTGACACTTGAAAAGACATTGCTGAAACATAACTGAATAAATACGAAAAGAAATCGTTACAATTCAAAAAACAATCACAGTGGACAGAAGTAAAAACAATTTAACGAATAATCCAGTGGTTAATGTTCAGCACGAAACCCTCATAGGCATGGCAGTGCTAATAAACGGTGTTACAACAGCAGAACTTCGGTTAAAATATGACCATCCTAAGCACACAAAAACACTATGGTTTCCAAGTATATATGTTAAAACAGAAGGAAAAGGTGCCGCAAAATGACAATATTTCCACTCATTTTTAGCAATCAGTTTCTCACATCAAAAAACGACCTGCTGACTGTAACAAGTTCGAAAGACCGGTTTCATTGGTTCCCAAGCGCGTCGTAGCATCCGGCCACTTAGCTAATCAGATCAAATCGTCTAAGTTATCTTCACGCAATCGTAATTCCGAGGCCATATTCACCTGACAACGTTAGCTAGTTTTATGTGCACAGAAGGTGATGGTGCAATCAATCTTCCTGCAATGAAACTGATTGCCTCATTAACGTGCAAAAAGTCGAGAGTACTTGGTTGGTCCGGTCACATGCTGTCACTGCTTGCAGTTTTATAAAAAGCAATCTTGACATAAGACGGCACGTCTTCTCCATGCGTTGACTAAATTTCTCATTCATTCAGTCGTTTATAGCGGATATCAGCCAGATTAGAAAGTACGTCGATCTGGGTTGTCACTTAACGTAACAGTGACGTTAACTAAGACGAGACGGAGTGGAACAACCAGAAACGGTATAAATACATACCCTATTGACCTCAGCACACTGCCAATCTCTGGTGTAAAACTAGCTTTACATGAAGCGCACATGGAAACAAGTGAGCACAACACGTTTTCACCCTTTCAGACAAGGTCCATGAGATAACTGAGTGGCTGGACCAGCACCCACTGTGAAAATCACGTTGGCCAACATTAACAAATGAGTATTGCGTGTTGCGTATTTGCCGTGCCCAGCATTATCCATCAGGACCAATATCCACTGGGCAGAACCACGAGGCGATCAAAAAACCTGACCACAAGTTACGTAGACTCTAAGTGATGTTTCTCATCAGAATGGAGACTTCGCGATCATCCACAGTCAGCTTAAACGATTACCCAAAATGGCAGCGTACCACATTCAATCACATGCTTGATCCCACAACAGTGCCAGCTTTCTTATTCAATCTCATCTCTTTTCGTTTCCATCAGATAACCTTGTTTTCCAAAATAATCCTCGTCGCTGACGCGGTAAACAGCGGCTCGATGTACAGTGGCAGTTCACGAGTGGAATATGTTGATTGACTAACTAATTAACACTGCTTTAGTGCAATGTTAGTTCGTCATCATCATCATTATAAACAGCAATACACCAGTGGTTCTCACTGATGCTTAACTGCCACAACAATGGTAGTTGCAGTAGCACGGTCCGCCGATCTGTTCAGTTATTGTTGTTTCCTATCACATTGGTTGGCTCTAAGTAAACCGAAATGTAAACATTAGGAAGGGGGTACCTTCTCTGTTTTGGCGTGATAGTCAGGCTTGTGTTGTTCTGATCCGGAGGGCTACGCTGACTGGGACATCGGTCCTTGCAGGTTCAAGTGTGAGATTGACCAAAGGAGAGCAATCAGACAAAAGGCAGTTATGATTGTCACGTTTGTGACTGATGGGGCCAGTGTGTTGCGTTATAGTTCTACCTGATGTTTGTTCTTGCTTAGCCTAGTTTTGTGCGTGTGACTTGTTCGTCTCTGCAACAGCACTGGTCTTGTGTGAATGTGTTGACTTTATAGGGTTATGGCTCTCGAGAATGTTGCTGCTGGTGGTCGACGTTGTTGCGTATGTGTGTATCACCTGCTGCCTTGTAGTACAGGCTTGAGTCAAAGGCTTTAGCTCTCGTGTCTAGGTCTGGGCGTCCTAGCAGTATCCCAAGCCCGCATAAACTATGCCAGTATAACATAAATCAAACAACACACTGCATCGGTCATACCATACGATAAACCTGGTTGCCCTACCTGCTGTTTTCGGTAGAGTGGACAGGGTGGACTATGCTACTATCAAACCATTCCTCCTCTGTAAGTCCTCTACCCTGAATCCTAGAACAGATATCATTCACACAAGTCTCAGTAACACGATACTCAACGTGGGACACGACCGGAGAAGCAAGCCACTCTCTGTTAGGACATGAAATGTGCGTACGCTGCTGGATCGATGCAGCACCACAGGACGACCAGAACGCCACACCACACCGACTTCCATAGAACCGAATCACCATGGCACTGATTTACCTGTCTTGAGTGAGAAAAGGCTTTCAGATAAAGGTAACCTTCAAGAAACAGGTTATGTGTACATCTGCTAGACAGGTTACTTGACAGACAGTGTTCGGGAACAGTGTCTCGCAGTTACCGACCACACCAATGTTTTGATGCGGTACGGCATCGCCCCTGGGATCATGTCCATGCAATTCCGTCCAGACAAGCCTACCAGATTTCAAAGTGTTTATGGTCCAAATGTGTCACACTGACGATACAAGGGGGCCAGCTGTCAGCCACAATCAACTAGGCACCGGTGAGTGACCAACCGTGTTGTGGGTGACTTCAACTTAGCCTAGCTGGAAGCTCTCTGACCCCAATGCGTTGGTTGCCAACGAGAACGGTGATCGTCTGCTCCACCTGTGTGCTACTCACGAGGTGGTTATCACAAACACCCGAATGCAGCTAGACGCGAGCGATATCACAATGTGAACTTATCCACAAAGTAATCATCACCCTTGCTGGATTACGTGGTTGTGCGACAGCGGGACATTCGTGAAATGCGTGTCACGCAAGTGATGCGCCTAGCTGAATATAGCACAGGTCATAGGCTGGTCAGTACCAAATTGCTTAGCCCTGTTTAGAACGCTGTTTATTGCAGATACTCCGGACAATGGTAGAAAGTGGACGTTAAGCAGTTGCAGAACTTCAATACGAGGACCGTAGTACAATGTGCTGTTACCGTTCATCCGAAAGATGCCTATGTGTGCACTACACCCGAGGGTATGTAGCAACGCCTCAAAGAAGAGATCGGTATCTTAGCACCAGAAACCGCCGGACAGGCTCGACGGCAACGCAGCTTCCTTCAAGTTGACAGGAGAGTAGAATGCGGTGTTTGTTAGCTTCATAATAGATCCGAGCATTCCGGAGTATACGCCGTCAACCCACCGAACACCTCCGCAGTCAATGACAACTGGTGGAGGACGCAATATGAGCTGCGGCTGGCTACGCCGCTCGCAAACAACGTAACAAGCTCCACGCTTTGTTTAGAGCGATTTTTGGCCCATCCATTCCGTATACCAAAGCATTAGTTGATGTGGTCACTGGCTCCTCGTGCAACAGTCAGAGAACATCATGAAAGTCTGATGCAACCACTTTGGTAGCCCACTAAATCGTCCTAATACCACTGATTACGTGCCCGTGAGTTGTCTACCGCAACAAAATGTCAAAGTATCACTAGCTATCACGAGGTATTTGACAGAGGTGCAGGTCATTGGACAACCGCGAAACGCGAAAGTTGGGGATAACTGTCGATTGTCAGGGAGACTTCTAAGAATGGCGGACTGGTATTGGAACGTGCTTTGCCTTAGTGAGTTCACTACAACTGAGGGTAGAAAGCAGTCCCTCAATAGTTCAAAGATGCCTTGGTCGTACCTTTGTTTAAAGGTAAGGGCAGAAAGCAATGGACCCAGTTACCGGAGTATTAGTTTGCCGAACTACGCCGGAAAGGTGTTATCAAGAATTCCACAGAATCAACTCAACGCGGATGTTCTGGACGACAGTTCCCAGGGAACAGGGTAGACTTCAGATGTTTACTGCTTGACAAATTTACGAGAAGTATCGAGTCTGCAACAAGCCACCGTATGTCGTGATTGTGAAGTTCTCCAACGTTTTTGATCCCGTTAGTCGTGAGACAATTTGGATGATGCTTCGTGAGGTTGATCGTTAATCTTACTATGTGGCCAGGAAAGTGAAAATGCAATTGTGTAGATAGACCTTCGACCGCTTTGGCATGGTCATTGTCGTGAAACAGTGTCGTAGCCTAGCCACAACCCCATTTAGTTTAGAGTTGACTGTAATACCAACATTTACTCTTTGGAATTCACGAGACGGTGTTCAACTTATATACTGGTCGCATCTGGAATAGTCGACGTTTCAGCGCCCTTAATTCGATGCACACTTTGACGACGTGCATGCTGTTGTTGGCAGACGAAGGTGCATTATTCGTACAAAGCGAACATTAACCCAATAGGCTGCCCATAACTTTCGTGTCCGCGGCATCCAAGCTTGGGTCGGATATCAACATAGATGAGAATTTTTTCTTTCAGCTTCCTCCGGGCTGAAATACTGTTCTTACATCTGAAATTCGTGTCAATGGAGACAGTGTCAATCGCTACGCAGATCGCTGCTGTTGTCGATAGGTTTGTCTGTGGTCCGCGAGTCGCAAGCTCGTGTGGCGCAAGCCAGTGCTGTTTCCGGAAGTCTTGAAAGAAGTGTCTAGAATAACCACAGCCTGAAGACGGCCACCAATCTACTTGTCTACCGCACAATGGTGCTGTCTGTACTACTGCATGGCAGTGAAACTCGGGCATTTTATCAGTGAAACATGCGTCATCTGAACCGTTTCCATCTGCAATGTCTGAGGCATCCTGGGTTTTGGGTGGTTGGACGAGTCCGAACACCAAGATGCCCCGTTAAGTGGAAATGGACGGGATAGAGTTCGTGCTGATGCTGAATCAGTTTCGTTGGCTAGGTCTCGTCCATCGGATGGGCTGATGTACAGACAACGGAAATCAAGTAGGCAAAATCCTGGTGTTCAAAAGCGGATACCAGGATGTTATTCAGGTAAGTCTTTCGCGTTGTAACATCAATATTAGACGTTAGGAAGACTTAGCGTTGAATCAAACAGCCTGGAGAAACACGGTGCAGACGAGCGTCCGCAACCTCCACAAGCAGCCATCGCGCTGCCGTGAACGGAAGCGCGCGGTACGCAAGAGAACCATCGATGCAATAGGTCATGGTGATGTGTGCGGCCGCGAGTGCGCTGGATGCCTTGGAGTAGTAGATCACCAACGTACTCATAGTACACCGTCGGCCAACAGGCAACAAGCACATTAAGCGCAAGCAGGTTATGTGAATTATATTTACTTTGCGTTCGTACTGACCAACGACCACTGACGTTTGACAACTCACATGCTTCTTTCAGAAACTTAGGCGTCTGTGTTCTTCTAACTTTCTTTTTCTTCAGCTTTGTTGGTGTATTGTACGGTGAATGCAATGTTTGTTTTTCAGTCCAACCTTGACTTTTGTTTTTCTTCCTTGTCTTATTTAGTGTACTAACATACAGTTCTATACTGTACTACTGCTTGCAGTACTTTCCTTCGCAGTTTAGATCTGGAGTCTTCCAAATGTGTACTTCGAGAGATCAGGGTTCCACTTTTAAGGAAGCTTATCGATTAGTTAACCACCATTGGCCGGCCGGACACAAAGGCCTTACTCACGCGCCTCCTGATCTTATTCTTTCGGGTTTACACTGGATACGTGGTGTGAGTGGAACCACATGTGGTGCAGTGTAAATCGCCTATGGCAAATGTTGTGTCCTATGACTTCGGTCGCTGCGACAGACTGATCTAAAACGGATGCCACCAACCATGTATAGTAAGCTGGATGTTCCCGTCACAATCGCACTTGAAAAGCATTCGCAAAATCCTAGGAACAATCAGTAAAAACAGTGGTATACGTATATACAATATAAACTAGAGGACCTGTGTACAAAACATACTCAAACGGATTTCGAACTGCTAATATTCCGCCTCCATACCACCCTATACCGAATATCTGGTGAGGAATGGATAACTCCGCTGGTTTGTTGGGTTAACTAGACGTGACGACAAGCAGCCGAGGACGACAGAATAAAGTGGCTTCGGTGAGTTTCTTACGGTTATGGCTAGGGTCGTCAATAGTTCACAGATAATCCAAAAAAACTACCTACCATGTGACCTAATCACCCGCCATCTCAACATCCTCAGCTGGTAGGTCAAGCCCACAGACCGAGAGACCAAAATGACTCCAATTTCAACTTGACTTTTCTCTGGCAATTCATCCAGCAACTGCTTCGTGAATCAACTTGGCGACCTAGGGGATCGGCGTAGGCGACCCTTATCAGTGTTACTATGAAATCGATGGATGACACCCATTTACATCTAATCAAGAAGGTTAACTCGTTAGATTGGACACTTTGAAAGACAAACTTGATTGGGACCCAAATTTCAACCAGACGATCACACCTATTAGCTAAAAAACAACCCTTGCAACCGAAATTCAAATATGAATAGCGGTCCCAAGGCGCTTCGAAGTTGCGGGATCCGTCTCCATTCACTTGCCATTACCAAATTGCCGTGAAGAGTCACGTTACGTGGCCAAGTTGTATGCGAAGTGATAGTCGTGAGGAAATTGAACTATGCACGCCACTTTATTCGCGCTTACAACTCGGCTGTTTGTTTGCGAAATCCAAACGACGTGATATTGACTGACTTTGGACAAAAAGATTTTAGGAACCAAGTTCCGTCAATTTCCCTACTTTATGTCTGAAGCTTTTCTCTGTCGCACGGCTGCTCAGTGTGCATCAGTGCGAACCTCTGATGTAAGGATGATAACGATGTATGCGTGGAAAACAGGTGACCGGACTGGTTAGCGGAACGACAAGCAGCACTCTTAGTGAATGTCAACTTTCTAATAAGCAGAGTTCGTCCAAAGAATGGGCAGCTGTAGAAAATAAGCAGTAGTACTATCAAGGCGATGAATACATTAGTAACGGTGAGGTATCCAAATACTTCTACGGAAGTGCTGCGATGATGCTAAGAAACGATGCATATCTCGCTACAAATACCTCAGTGGAAGAACATGACCACCGGGGCAGCTTGTTATCTGTATCATGTGCTGACACCGTTGACCGCCCTTGACCATGGACAAGTCTTGAGGAAAACGTGTGTGATAAACGTTGATTACCACAAGTACAAAAGATGTACCAGGTACCTTGATGGCTGGACGCCTTTTGACTACCGGCCCATGGTAACAGGAAGTAATCATTGCAGCAGCCACATTGGTCCTGAACTCTGGCTGGTCAGATACACTACACCAGATCAGCCACCTTCGATGAATTTCGGAAGTAATGAAGCGCTTCCGTCGCAAATGCCTGCAGAGGCCACCAGGCACTATGGACCGCACTTCATACGATCTGCTGATGACAACCCCACCTTCAAAGGATAACAGTCCTATGATCGACCTAGTTGAGACGCAGCTGATGGCATGTTTTCTGCGACGAAATACGAGAAAATTCATATACCAGCGCTGTGTGAAGTAACAGATTCAATGTGGGCTGTCGGACTGATCACTCCTCAACAGTAACATTCGCGGTAAATGAGATCGAATCCGCGACAGAGTGGTTCGTAAGCGACTTCTACTACTATTTAGTTACCGCAAGCTTATACAGCGTGCCGGGCGACAAGGATAAACGAAAAAAATGGGTCGGCCGATTTAGATCAGCAACGACCACATCTGGCGTTGGGATAAGCAACAGAATGACTCAGAAAGTTGCTGGAGAATGTGTGGTACAACCTCTTACACCAATTTTTCCGTCAGCGCTGGCCATCATGTGATACTAGTCCATTTGTGGGCTGGATATCGCCAGCTAAGACAGGAGCAAACGCGACAACGAAGGTTTAAAATTGCAACCGTAATGCACCTACGGAAAGTGTAGTATAATAGGCACTCGAATAGAAGCCTGTAGTGTGCCAAACAACAACAGTTCCTGTGCCATATTTTGCACGACCAATTGAGAAAATATGCGATGAACTTCCATTTGTGACATCGATCGATGTGTTACACGCACAGTCCCATGTTTCAGAAACGGTTCAACCTTAAATGTACTTAAATGTACTTGTGCTTGTGCCATAACGCTAGCTAGATGTCCAATAACAAGCATCCGGTTTCGCGTCTGCCGTTTGGTCGTCAGTGAACACTTGGAATAAACATGAACTACAAATGTACCAAAAATTATGACATTTTGTTCACTGTCAGTTAGCTGGATGACTGAAATGTGACAATGTAACTATATGTGCAGAAGAATAAATAATCAAAAACCAATGAAAAGTGTACAGTACTTTGACCGCTAATTTTGCACACCGTGATTCGAATAAGCAGAATAACGTTCAGACCGCAAAAGAAAATCGACGGCTTATCACAAATCATATACGACACGAGGTTTCCGTCTTATTCGCCTCGTTGCGAACAGCCTCAGGAAAATCAGATGACAGGCGTTGTCTAACAAAACGATTTGTTTAACCCAACCAGCGCTCGACTCCATGTTACACGGCCAATTTCCATCCAAGATGGTGTTCGCTTTCGCACGATCCTATGCGGTATTTTAGGTTCGAAAGTCCCCAAACTTAAACAAACAGCACTTTGATCGCCCAAAGGTTGACAACGGTCACCGGCGTGTTGTCCAATAAAATCAAAAACTGCTTGACATTATTCGAAAACCTGACGTAGCTTTGAACACGTACAGAGCTTAACAGAATGAGACATCGAAGTCAGAGTCATTGCCCCCTCGGGTGACGCGATCAGCAAGCCGCTTTGGAGAGTATCCTGTCAATTCTGAAACTTTGTATGCTGTCTTGCAGGCGCTAGCCTACGATTCCAGTACCGTTATTCAGATGGGCTCATCTCTGGATAACTATCGATCCAGGGCCCCCAGTGATGTCGAAGCCGAATATCGTGATCAAACGGAGAGTAGCGTTTGCTCAACTGGATCCCAGTGCACAGTCGCTTGTGCATTGTCAGACATAGCGCACCGATTCAAACTTACCGACGCAAATCAGAAAAGTGTCGCATATATCCTATAACGAAATATGCTCTAAAAGTTGTCCGGATACCTGCAACACTGCGTTCTACAACTTCCTGGTCGTACTTCTGAAGCAGACCAAACACTCTGGCATTATCCCAATGGCCAGCAACTTGAATGCTTAACTTAGTCGAATAAAGAGGTGCTGGGTGATATGTTTGATATCTGGACGTAACGCACTAACAATGACAAAAACCGCTGCAATTTCGTGTATTTCACCCGAAAGGAAGCTGCATAAATTAAGGCAGCAACAATTTATGCTTGCTTCCTTCGTTCAGAGTAGTGGCTCATGGAACACTAGTGTTATAAACCAAAAACGCTGGTGGCACAAGAAAATCGACACATGGTATATACTACAAGAACGCTTCGAACACACTTAACAGACAAATAACAGAAATACCAGGGCGCCACAGTTGCCAACAAGTTCATTTATGGAAAACACCACTTCCTATAAACATGTACCGTAACGTTGCTTCAAACGGTTACTTCAACATCCAAACACGTGCCTCCGACTGTTTCCTCACAAGCAGTATAATGATTGTTAATTCTCACCACACTCCCCCCGCAAGGGTTGTTTCAATCGCAACAAAAGTTGCCCAGGTTCGTTTTCTTCTCTCAGCGATGTGCGTACCAAGCTTGGTGATGTTGACACACCTGGAGTGCATCCTATTCTGACCAGAGTGTCATAACATTTGTTAACTCGATGTCGCTTATTCGTATCCTTAAGCTGCGACGCTACACACCTACACACGTTCCCCGCATGTTGTTGGGACACTCCTAGATCCAGGCCTTGTTGCAAATGAACTCCACCAGTTCACGTACTTAACCTATGAAATGAGTTGCACCAACAATATAACTTTGCATGTGAATGCCCCTTAAGGACTTCTGTGAAAATGACAGATTTTGGATTGCTAACCTCCGCGTGCCCGCTAACTCATCAGTTGGTCTTCAAACAATCCAATTCCCGGAGGAGCCAAAAAATTTTACATGGCATGGATGTGATGGGAAATGAACGACCACTTTACACCACCGTTAGTCATCGTTGATACCACCTCAAGGTTCGAAGCTGATGCATCGCTGGAATTCCAGTTGTATAGTCTAAGCGATCGCCATCTAGGCGACCTGTTCATTGTATCAAACTTCATTGCTGTTATGATGCTATTTTGGTCGTGAACAAGGGTCACACCACCTTTTTCGTTTATTTCAAAAGAGCATGGGAATATTAGGATCCAATGTCTCACCTGATTCGCCAAAAACTGCAGCAAGCCCAGAGAGAAAAGAAACTACCCTGTGTACCCACGAACAGCGGTGATTGACCACTGGAAACCGTCTAGGCTGTTTTGTGCAATAACTCAACGTTCAACACGTAGCGACTAAGATAAATCAGATTTTCAGGAGTTGGGTACGATCAACTGGTCGTAGTATGTGGCGTAATTAACTGCAAGGAATGCGCGAATCTGTCTAATTCAGAAGACTATGTACCGATAATGACAGTCTGCTCAGAGCAGTTCACATTGTTAACGACTCCCACGGCAATCATCGCCACGTGAAACTGTTTCTCGAGAGCACGAATTGACCACAATTGAAGAGTGTACGTCGATGTTTCATGTTAGTCACCTTGGTAGCACAAGAAACTAGGTTTGTTATGATTGACCACTTGATCTACACAACGTTAAAACAAGTTTCCCAATGTGCTACATATCATTTCGAAAACTACCATTCACAGTGAATGACAGTAACCAATGTGGTTTAAAAGTCAACACCACTACAGTAAGGCCCCTGTGCCTTTTTAGCAAGCCTTAATATAATACATGAAAAAACATTTAACGTATACGTACGTAAAATGATGGCACCTCATGGATACCAAAGATATATTCGTCGTATAACGCCAACTATCTGAAAGGATAAACTCACTTTGTAGTCACCATCAACTGTTGAATTGAACTGTACTGTTTCGTATGAGCTCCGTTGCCGATGCTCGATAATCTTGCGCATAGGGTCAAATAGTGTGAAGTCCACATCGTAATTGCCACCGGAAACAACCTCAGCGTAAGAATCAGGAAATGAACAAAGCACACCTGAATGTCAATGAAGTAAGCAGAGTCCTTCGCAAGAGATTTAAAGAAGCATCTCATTTGACGATCTTCTAACTCAAAAGTGAGTTGATAAGCCAAAGAGTGAACAACACACAATAGGAAAACAGACAACGGAAACCCGAACATGCCCACGTGTATCAAGACGACGTATATTTGGCGAACATCGAACAACGTCAATCGTTTCGCCGGCTTCTAATGGAAAAACACTATTCCGACTAAAGGGCAGCAATGACTAATCAAAAATGTTTGTTTGAATTGTTCAGTGGAGGCGCGACAATAAAATCAGGACCTAGATGTCGTTTAAGCAGAAAATTATCCGCTAGTATACCGTTATTGTGTGAGTTTCTAATATCAACTGAATAATGGTGGACCGATTATTCCTGAAAGTGAAAGATATGCTTATTACGCTATGGGAAATTTTTTCGTCTTAATGTGTGAACGATTTTTATCAAGGACGCTGAGGAATTGTGCTAATTTAATATCGAACCAGGTTGACGAGATAACTGAAGCTGTTTGATTCGGTAGATAGAAGGATTAAGCAACGAATGATTATTAACCGTGCACAATATAAGTTATAGATCATTTTTTGTGAACTCGGGCGTTCGATCTTCCGTTAAATGGTACCGACAATTGATAAGTTCGAATGTTTATGATCACCATCAAGTGTAACTGGAGGCCCCGTGGGTAAGTAAATAATGCTGTAACAGGTGAGTTTTAAGTGTAAAGCGAGTGAAAGTCGGCGTGATCTGCTTGCCGTATATACTGCTCACTGTTCTCGTGCGTAAGCTCATTTGGCATTATGGTAACAAAGAGATTGACAAGCATGACACCCTGGGAGATGGAATTTCAGGTACATCTCGAAGGGCAAAGTGGTTAAACGGGAAGTGAAGCATTTTACCGCATGAAGCATTTCAGGGTGACCCACTCGACGGTCAGTCTACGTGTACTCTATGGTCACAACGCCATGACGAGAAAATGATGCTAAACTGTGGGGAAACTTAGTATTATATGTACATGTTATTATTATCTGGAATATTCTGTCCGAAGTTCCGAAGCCTCTTCGCTTTCGGTTCCATTTCGGTAGAAGTCCGCTCCTTGCCGTGTATGCTGGTCTAATGTTAAGCGGTATGTAGCATAGTTGGTTGGTTGGCGGCATCCGATTCGGATTAGCCTGTCACAGTGACCGAAGCCAAAGGACGCCTGCGCTTAGCCATCACTGCAACTGGCTTGCGCTGCACTAATTGCAGTTCCACCAACACACCACATATCCAGTGTAAACCCGAAGGAATAAGACCGGGAGTTGTGCCAGTGGGGCCTTTCTGTCCAGCCGGCCAATGCTGGTTAGCCACTTGATTGGCTAATAAGGAAAGGAAACTCTTATATCTCGGAAACTAAACAGAGAGGCTGCAATGACGAGATCTACACTGAGAAGAAAGATTTTCGAAGTGTAATACAAGAAGCGTTGCAGTATAGGGGGGCATGTTAGTGCAACCTAAATAAGATGGGGATGAAAAGCAAAGTTCTCATTGGACTATGAAAAGCCAGGCAGACAATTCATCATACATTACATCAACAAAGCCGGAGAAAGGAATGGGTAGAAGACCACAGACACTCAGGTTTCTGAAAAGAAGAGCGGATTAATTGTCAATGACCACGATGTTGGCCGATGCAGTCATTAACAGAAGTAGAATAGGTATACCGATTTGACCTACCTGAGCCTAGCGTACTCGCCGCCTCTTCGCCGACGG
>QNGE01006095.1:0-11964 GCA_008508345.1 Paragonimus westermani | reverse complement strand
ACACACGAACCAAGCAACCAGACACACAGTCAGTCCAGGCACAACGGAGCAACAACACAGTCTCCACGCACAACAAACGCACGCATCTGCTTTTTGTCTGGCTGCTCCCCATCGGCCAATCTGACAAGGTTGAACCCCCAAGGACCGAAATCCTAGTCAGCACAGCCCTCCGGATCAAAAGAGCACGCAAGCCTGACCACCACGCCAAGGTAGCAGAAAAGGTCAGGATGTAGCATAGTAGGTGGGGCATCACACACCGTTGCCAGTGACGTCCGTGCGGTCGTTTGCCAACACCTCCACTCGTGCCCGATTGCGTGGGGAACAACGCGAAACTCGTCTTCAGAGGTACCATCAATGATTAGTGACGCTGCACATGGTATTTTTTGTGTTTCAACGTCGGAGGCGGCACAGCGTTTGAGGCCAATGCAAATGAACCAGTGAATTAATGAAATCAACGTTCATAACGAGAGGGGGTGTAACTATCCAGTGCAGGAGGGGCAGTGCGACATATCAGTATTTTTCATGCACTCCACATGGAAAAATAGCTGGTCCTTATCACGCCGATAACCATTCTTACTAACGGGGTTACCACAATATCAGAAGCCATCGTTGATGGATTGGGAAGCGGCTCAGAGCAAATGCGGCCATAGTTAACAACAACGTACGGTATGGATAGAAATGATTTCTTAATACGGGCAGCATAAGAATAGAGGGTGACCACATGGACTTGCAGAAATTGCACTCGCAATTGCCGTCTCTGCATACCGTGTGCCCTCGTGACTTACTGGAAGCTACCAACTGAAACTACATAAGGTGCGATTACCTTCAACTCTTCCAGCCATTCTCATTCTCCAGACGGTTGTTTGTTCAATTTTCGACTGTGCATGGATGGCCCACTGTGATTTTATGTTTAGCCAATTGCATAAAAGGTAGTTCATAAAGCTAGAGTCCGTTCGCAGGATTATTGCAACATCCCGTTTGGACCTCCGAAATAAATAGACGAAAATGGCCACTCATTCTTCAGAGTTATTTCAAGTGGCCATGCGACGAAACAAATATCGACTTCTGAAGAAATTCACCTGAATGGTGATTACAGGGTTTATTACCTCTTCTTGCCTGTATCCTCACAGCATCCCAAACACGGAAGTAGCATAACATCATGTCGCACCCAAAGACAACCCGTGCTGCTCGTATTTGGGCAGCCATTTTATCCACGACAAACGTTCTGACACGTGTGTGGTCCCCATCACCTCCCTGAAGGTTTCGAACAAATGGCACGGGAATGCGTATTTCTCACTTCGAAAATAGGCATAAATCACACATAGATCATAGATCACTTCATATTCCATGAGCCGACAAATCGTTGAATGTGCATCGCACAGGAAGGCAGTTGTGTCGTAGCTGTGCTCCAACATGAAAGAACTAATAACCAATCCGGTATTTCTCCTAACCACTTTGATGCGTGATTAACAGCATGTATCGCGGGAACTGTGCTGTGGGAAATATGCGAACTCAACTCACTAAACACGTCGTCATCCACGGCGCTTGTTCGTATTTTGTACACAAGAACGCCGTCTACCACGCGAACTCAAAGGCAATCACAATCACGATCATATTTGAAGCGACCACTGCCTGAATTCTTGCTTGAACCAAGAACGTAGAGAAAGTAATCTGAGCAAATTCAGAACTCGTTGAAGCCGACAAATTCCCTACCTTCAAAGACATCTTTGAAGTCCTGTGAATAATCCATCACGTAAAACCGAGTATAAGACGAAATCGAATCCCCCGCATTGGGCTGACAGACTATGTATCAAGGCATGTCCAATCAGATTTACATGATGTAGCGAGAAGGCGTCCAATAAAGCACAATCTTCATTATCCAAACCGCCAATCATATGCAACGCGCGCTCTCTCGTTTATGAATCATAATTCTAATACGCAACACCCCCTGTTTCCGTTCACACGTCGTGTGCACTTCTGACCGGTTTCCGTGTGCAATCGGCGCCTTCTATCGGGAGGTTTTCCGCTTGCCATTCCTCGTCTGTTCGTCCGATTTCCTTGCGCGATGGCTCGTCCGGCTGGTCGTGCTGTCCGCTATCCATCCAACGTTGGCATTGCCCGTATTCCAACATCGTGTCGAGATGTTCCTCTAAATGTTGGAAAAACCACGCCTCCGATCTGGCCGTCTGTCGTGTTCCGCCTGCACTGCCTCGTCCGTTGGTCCGGTCCAGTCGAGCGATGACTCATCCGGTCGCGCACGTTGTTCTTGATCCTATCGCAGCAAGCTTTAGAACGTACCTCCCTCGCGTTGAGGTATTCGGCCGAGCGTTCGAAAACTCGCACCTCCGACTTGACAATCCACCACATTATCATGCATAATTCATCCACAAGCGACGTTCAAATATTGAGCCCACGTTAAATATCCTCTTCACAGTATAACGCATTTATACCGCCGCAACATCTATCGTCGCCGATTCCGATCTCGGTGCCAAATGAAGAAAAAGTAGAATTACGTTTGACGAAAACAAAACTTTTTAACCTTCATGTTGCCTCCTATGATGGGAATCGATGATTTTCAAATTCCTGGGCAATCTCGCAGAAGTATCACCCGGCATTCAACGGTTTCTTATTTTATTGTCGTCAAACGGCATGTTTCACTTCCTACGGATAACTTCCATCTCTAATTTATCCCTCGCGTGTCACCATGATATGACGGCAGAAAGCGGATTTGCCGCCCTTATGGTGATCAAGCACACTCTTCCTCACACAGACAGTAAAGCGTTTCAAACGTATTATGGAGTATATATAAGGACGCTCCTCGAGTTTGTGAGTCAGGTCATGTACACCGGCCTGAAGAAAACCACATTAGCTGTTAAGCGTTTCCAGCGCGCGTCTGCCAAGCTGGCCGCGGACTTAAGAATTGTCCACTACGAGTCTCGGTATGAAGTTCTTGATTTGTACCCACTTGAGTATCGAAGACTCTGTGGGTGTTTTGATACGTACACACTTCTTCAGAGTAAGTATTGCAGAAGAGTTCTTCACTGCAGCGGATTTTGACCGCAGGTGAAGACAACAAGAAGCTTTCCAACCTTCGTCCTCGGTCCTTTCTACGGCAGAAGTTCTTTGCTTACAGGGTTATTAACAACTAGCACAGCATTCCTCCTGAGGTCTTCTGCAGCGCTTCTAGGGGTCGTTTCGAAGCTTCGCTTTATTCTCATCAATCTAACATTACATTATGCTGGTAACCCCTCTCTCTTCTTGATATCCACTGTAATCCCCAAGAGTGGTGCTACACACTGTTTTCATTAATCGCCTTTCAGATCACCAGAGGCTCGTTTACATTGACCAAGACAAACCGACTGGATCCGGGAACCTTGAGCCCCTGCCTCGAACCTGTGCATCAATGACTGAAATCGCTGAAATCATCTAACTTTATTGCTAACAGTTATTATTGCGTGCTAATGCATATCCCGTTATTACCATTTGATCACTCAAATTTACGTACTATTTTTTTGTATTTTGTCATATTTACTTNGCGTTATCTTCAGTGTTTGGTGGACTTGAAAGAGTTTCCAAATCCTTGCTAGCAAGCGTGGACTGAAGGGTAGTGCTATTATGTTGATAAGCGGTGATAGAATTGTGCTGAATGCGTATTATCTGGCACTTCTCGACGGTGAGATCCAGTAGGTTGGTACCAGACCAGGCAAAGAGGGTGGTGTGGTTAATTTTCAGGAAGAATGAATCCCGGAGAGCTTTCGTGATACACCAAATTCTCACACTCTCCGCAAATAGCGGGAGAGCGTTGGAGATTTATCAGTACTGTGACTCAGAAAACGAACGGTTGCAGAACTCGAGCTCTGGGAAACTCTGATATTGCTCCAGTGGGAACCAGAGAGACGGTAGATGATCTGAAAAACGTGAGGGCGATTGGTAAACCCGCAGGTAGACACCTAAGCAGAAAACCACGAAAATCGACTTTGGTCAGGTTTGTTGAGCTGGTTAAAGATTGTTGAACTTGTTTTAGTAATGCAAGTTGGCCCCACGCCCTGCTGTCTTCCCTAAATAAACCGCAGTATTAATCGTTATTCTTACATAAACTATCGCTACTGTTTCCCCTACCTTTATTTCGCCCGAGCCCTATGAGCCTATAAATACCGAAATTAGACATTTTCCTCCTATTTCTTCTTGACCACCTTATGATTTCCATCGTTTATCGATGCGCAAACTGTCGTTTTGCCCCGACCTAACCAACGACCATTTGTTTGAGTGAGCCTAATCTCGTTTCATCGCCCACCACTATTGAGTTGTGTCTGTTTGTCGACTTGTTATACAGGCAAGTTATTTGTTGGATTTCTGGAAATTTCCAAATTCGAGGTGGGAGATTCAGCCTCTTCTACATCAATTCAACTGGTATCGTATTAAACCAAGTTTTTACGAGCGTTCTCTCTTTAGGCGTTTCGAAGGTAGGTTATCTTCTTCACCTTGGATATTGAGAGGGGCATTTACTGTATTAGCAGATTACACGTAACACGGTGTGAACTTGAATCGTTGGGAAGCAATTCAGTAATGAACGTTAAGGTTTTTTGAGCAGCACGGCATGGTTTAGTCGACGGAATGTCTCAGAAGTATTCGGACACGCAATATTCACTTTTATGCTTTGATCGGCTGAACGCGCCCAGCCGTCAGTGATCCCACTCTGCGAAAACTAGGCTGGTGGTCAGAAAAAATGTTTTCAACAGTCAAACAGTTAGAAGGAGCACCGCGCACAAGCGCCTCAAGGGCGTGTGATGCGCTGGAAAGAACAGCGATTAGTCCATGTTCGGTTTGAAGATTACAGTGACTACCCGTGAGTATGAGGATTAGGTTAGTCAATTTCCAACTTGTAGGAGCGGCGCACTGTTCAAGCGGCCTAACGAATGGTATACCCAGAGGGTTGGCAAACTGTCGGATACCTCCAGGCGAGAGGGGAAGAGAAAATCTATTCGGGTCTGGGGAGCTTTCATCGAGATTGCCCAGGTTTTCTAGTACAGCTGGAGCAGATATCTACCGTGCATAAACCCTGTGGATAGGCGACGATTGGGTTGTACTGGGTGCCACAAATGGGACGTGATGGTGCCGTCGTAACAGTCATCCAGTAAATCGACGAACTCAGCACTGCAGCTGGTGCGTCCTGACGGGTCTATCGTCTGGTGAACACCCGCTCTTGCTTCGTAAAAGAAAGACGTGAAACAGAACAGGCTTTTAGATTTGAAGATAAATAGACTTGTTAGCCTTTGCTAATAGCTAAGACGAACTTCCCTAGTGACAGATGAGTGCTCATATCAAATAACAGCGTAAGACTTCTGATCGAGCCTACTTCAAGATAGACCAAAGGCCATCCAAACTTTCGGCAGCATATTTGACGGGGAGCATTATGGCATTTCGCGTGGATAGAGTTGTGCCAATTTTCACGGCTGTGTTGAGGGAATCAAAGTGATCCAAACGTAAATGCTTGTCTGGGAAGAAAGGGCCGAATTTACCGAATTACAGACGACAGACGCGGCCTAGGACTTTCTGAATCCATGCCCCTGTAATTTGTGTGCCGGGTGCGTGTTGAAAAATTGAGCTCGGTGCTGCAGTTGTGGTGAGACGTGGTGGTATTCTGGTCACCCACCCCTAAGGCAACTGCTAACTCGAGGCTATCGACCATCAATTCATCACCGGCTGCAGCGTATCTCAACCGACATGGGGCTTGGCCGGTTGTACAATATATATTGTCATAGATGCGCTCCGTCAGTGACAAGGCAGCCAATCAGATAAGGAATTTTGTTTCCAACCAATTCTTGCAGTCCGCGTGTCGGCCAGCATGGAAGTTCATTCCGAGTAAGTTGACTTCACTCATGACAGGAATGTGAGAATATGACGATGGAGCCAATGTTTCTAACCCAAAGGTGATTAGTTTGTCGCGGAAAATGGCGGAATACAGATCACGAAGTATTACACCAGCTGTTCAATTGCGTGACTTGATCGGCCTTATGGTGTACCAGATGGACTCCGATAATGCAGGTAATGCATGCTTGATAGGCTGGATAGTATTCAGTGAAAAGTGCGCACCTGAAGCTCTACTGCCATGTCAGTCGGGAGTTCTGTCGGCAAGAAATATAAACATGTTCCTGCTCTTTAGCTCACAGTCTAATTAGGGCGCAGGTATCCAAGATTCAGTCACTGTTGATTTGGGTAAGGTCAGCTGAATCCTACTGGAGATTGTTGTGCTTGGTTTGATTGAAGACGAGAGTTAACATCACGTTTTATTACCTCTTTTAAATGAACTGCATCAATCATCCTTAGTTTCGTTCCAGCTACTGCCACCTTTCTCCTCGCTGTTGTTCAGTCTGAGCACCGTAAATTTTTAAGTGCCGAAATTAGACGTATGCCCTATATATTTTTTCTCCAGTAACTTGTGATTCCCATCATTCTTCGGTGTGAAAACGGCCGTTTTGCTCTGACCCGACCAATGGCCGCTAGATTGAATAAGCTCGGTTCCGCCTTACCGTCCCCCGTAACCGAGCGGTTTCCAGTTGTCAATTTTGCTGTACGAGTGCATCCTTTGTTCAAGTTCTGAGGTGTTCTGTCAGCCGGACGGTTTCCCAGTTACTACCGCACTGAATTCAGTTTTTATGGGCGTCATCTCATTAGCCCTTTCGAAGATAAATCACCCTCTCGATCGTCGGATATTGAGAGAGAGTAATTTATTGGGTCGTATGATTGCGTGTAACTCAGCGTGAATTTGAGTAATTAGTGAACTACTCTGCAGTACTTGAATTCCTCAATATTTGGCCAGCATACATTGTTCTCCAACGGGTGTTGAATTACTGTATATGATCTCAAGTGAGCCTCAGTGAAAAATATGGGGCGCTCCATTTATGTCCAAAATGAACCACGTACACAAATCAGGACTGCTGGCGGTCCAGGAACCACCATGAGATAACTGTGTGCAACAACTCGGACGGGGGATGTAACCAACACATCACAATCCCTGCCCTCGAATGCCCCTTATAAACCAATCAGGAACGCCGAAGGATGCGGAATTTACTAGCTTATATAATTGTCTGTATGAAGGGAAAAGACCAGTTCAACCAACAGCGTGCAAATTAAAAATGAGAAGGTCAAAATGGGATACGCAATTAACATAAAAAGCAGCGAAAGACCGAATTCGACGATGTTTGGAAACGAACCAATTGAATCCCTACCAGAGAAGACTGAAAAAAGTTGCGTTAGCAACTGGGCGATTGGTAGTTGCAAAAAATGCAAACGTTAGTAATCGACTAGTGAAGTGGACAGGGACAAATTTGAACATAGACTGAACAACCGAATTGTTTGAATTGCGTCCATATACATCAATGTGCCGTTGAGTTATAGATACGCACTTACGGGCAGTGTGACCCGATAGATGTCTTCCGCAATAGCCCTGAATGACAGAGTGCCGGTTAACCATCCTTTTTCCTATCTGTCTCCGCAGAAGAGACAGTCAGCAAGGATGACACTACATCTATCTGAACATCCGCATAAATATGGAGACAAGCCCACGTGAAAAGTTGATGGTACTACGCCGTCATTATCACCGCAAATGATCTAGGTAATCCTCACCTGGTGATCGCAAACCATTATTAGGCTAGTTCGAACAAAGTCCCCTGGTGGTCTGGGCAAAATCGAGGTAAACGGAAATAAGCCGAATGAGACCAGAACACACCTGCAGGTTCAGGAAGAAGCTAGAAACCCGGACGGTAAGTGTGAAAGAAAATCATAGCGAAACGGTATGGTAGATCGTTTGAGCTGTAGAATGACCATCAAAATTGGCAAAAATTGAGCGTTGTGAAGTAGGCTTCAATTTACTAGCTGCAACAATCAGATACATAAACGCAATTCGAACAAGTTCCTCCGTGGCGACGCTGGCGCGTAATATTTCATTCTCCTTTCGATCGAGCGTACATTGGGATTTCAAAGTGGGCCTATATTCGTGTTACAAATTGGCGCGTGGTTCGAAAAGGGGCAGTTATTATTGCGTGCTAGTGTATATTCCGTTTTTACCATTTCATCAGTAAAATGTACGTACTATATGTTGCATTTTGTCAAATTTACTTCCTTCGAGACCTTCTGAACACAACCCATCGATAAAAGTTGGATACCATACAGTAATGCCCTTTGAGTCAGCCAAGTTCCAGAAATTGCCAGTCGTCGGGCGATCATCCCCGCGCAAAAAAATTCATGTTGACGGTGAATTAAGGTGTAAAATCTTCAGATTGTTCAGCCAACACCTGCCCCACTCCTGCTATCGCAGCGGAGATCGAGGCCGCTGCTAAAACGGCAGTCTCAACAGCAAATCGTAGCACATCACACGAAAGGAACAACACTAAACCAAGTTCAGTTTCCATTACCGATGTATTCGTAGATCAGGCTAAAAAATAATGGAATTAGAGGCTGAAATAGCGAAACTACACAGTGGAAACGAGAAGCTTGCCAAAATGTTGTACAAATTAAATCCGCTATCGTGCATTATAAATGTTTTAAGTAACATCCGCCATCAGGCCACCCCTAGTCACAAATACTTCGTAGCCGCTGGAACACTTATTGATAGTGCAGCTACGGAATTGCACAGGCGGTTACACTGTGCAAGCAAAGTGGTGGTGTTTAACGTACTTGCCAGGATTCCCTTGTTGTCGGTGAAAAGGATCTTACTCAAAGCCTGTAAAATGGAAGAACAAGAGTGGTGCTGTTTAAGACTCCGCAAGAATTTGTCAGAAGACAAGAGGAAATCCGGCGTGACACAAATTTTAGGTCCATGAAAGTGTTCGGTGACAAGAGGCCACTCCAAAGGGAAATATTGCGAGTCAATATTCCCCGAGAAAAGAACACAGTCAATAATCTCATTTATCTGATCGTAGATCTGAACTGATCCACGAGTTCTCTGAACCCGTAAGTTGCAGCTGGGAACGCCGTTGCGTCGACGGTCCAGGCGAACACTGGAGAACAAACAACGTCTAGCTATGACAACGCCAGGCGCGTTCAATTTTCCGCAACGAAACTCACGACTATTGCTAAAGGATCATCCCCTAGTGCTCAACGTCTCCTTATGTCAACCACAGCCTTGAGTAGAAATAGTCCTAGGCCTAAGGCACCCTAGTTACACAGAACACTGGACGAAGCAGCTTAACTGCCCCTGATAATGACGCGGCTGCACGAGCAGGGCCATCCACTTCTTATCAGGGGAATTTCTCTCCGTTGTGCGGAGTAGTCGGAAATACCAACGGCAAGTCCAAAACACCTGCTTCCAGGTCAAACTAACAATACACTGGTGGTCACGGTCACCATCCATTATCCGGTAGCTCCGTAGTAACTCATCCTCCTACCCAAAATATGAGTGCTGCTAGGAACCAAGTTCCCAATATATATACCCCAGCAAATATGTCATCATCTGATCATGTCGACAACACAAATGTATGCCAAACCAGTCCATTTTTAGTGCATCCCCTGATATTTCACCAACCGCCACCTGGTCGCCCTCTCCCAGTCCTACTCTGCCATCCCTCCACAATGGCACTCTTCCAGCACTTCCTATCATGGAGCTAAACTTTCACGACATTCGCTCAAATATGAGCAGAAAATCGGTACATTCATCAGATCAGGACTTTCCATTAAATATTTTGCAACTCACTGCCCCATTTGTCATGAAGTTCTTTAGCAGTTTTTCTGCTGTATCTGACAGGAATTTCGTAAGTTTATTATAAATGAACGCATATCGTTGGTTAGTAAGATGCGCATTTTCAAACCCTTTGTCGTTTTATCTAATCCACATATCATTTTCGTAACTGAGACGTGATGCTCTTCTGACACCCCAGATAGCCCGATGAGCATCGTAGGATATCACATGTTTCGTGGGGATCGTCTCACAGGACGGGGAGGTGGATGCATCATTCGCCTAAAAGAGCAATCTTCCGCAGTCACACTTGATGAGTCTACACTTTATAAACTCGAGGACTCGTTGTGGTTAATGGTCTCTGGTGGTTCTCGCGAGCTACTTATAGGATGCATTTATAGACCGCCTAATGCTGCCGGGATTGATTTGACTAACCTTATGGAGATAATGAATCATGTGTCCAACATGCCTTGTGAACAAAACTAGTAGGCGGTGACTTGAGCGTGCCTAATATCTCCTGGACCTCATTCTCTGCTCCAGCAAAACAGGCCGAATTCCTTTCGTGCACTCAGCTGAATGGTCGGAACCAACGTGTCCTAACGCCCACCAGAAAGGGGCCTATTTTGGATCTTATATTTAACATAGGTATCTCGTCTGTAGAAATATCGGTTCCACAACATGGCACAGGAAGTGACTATAATATCATCAAATGTCTGTTCGCTCGCAGTATGGCTACCAAACCGACAGCCATATTCTACCGTCCGATCAAACTCATTGATTGGAACGCCTTTTTATCCCCACCGAGATCCTTAAACTGGAATACCTTCTTTCGCACATCAGACCCAATCCTTAAATTGGAATACCTTCTTTCGCACATCAGACCCAAGCGTAGCGACCGAAGAATTTATCATACATTTAACGTTTTGTATCGACGTTTTGGCCTCCATTAAATCAAAACTTGTCGGCTCCTCTGTACGAGGTGAAGCCCTTACTGCAAAAGAGGCTGACAGACTTGAAATGCTTAAGTCAAAGTACGGAAGAACACTAGACTTTTCCCTGATGATGCAAATGAGCAAAATGTTTGAGCACATAGAACATCAGACACAACTCCGTCAAATTAACAGAGAGAAACTCGCACTCCGTAGTGAGCAAAGATGTGCGAAACTAGTGCAGCTGATGAGACGGAGGAATTCCATGACGGGCCCTGCTATAAAATTTATCACTCTCGAAGATGAAACGGTTGTCGATGACCATGTAGCGATGTGCGAAATCTCCAAGTTCGCTGCCTCCTTCAGTATAAAAAGCACCTTATTACGTGCTAATATCTCGTCTAAAACAGATAAAGTTTTGAGTAATGTTCTGAGTGGTGTTCGAAATGTTTGGTCACAGTAAGCTACCAGTAAGCCCTCAATCCGTCCTGGGACCAGATGGTATCTCACCAATGGTCGTCAAGCAAGCAAATGAGGATATACCCATCCTCTTACCCAATTTGTTTAACCTATAACTTTTATCCAGCACCTTTCCCCCTCAGTGGAAAACCTCAATTCTGTAGCGATGTGCGAAATCTTTAACTCACATTTCGCTGCCTTATTTAGCATAGAAAGCACCCCATTACTTGCTCATATCCGTTCAAAAACAGATAAAGTTTTGATTAATGTTCTAATCGATGTTCGAAATGTTCATTCACAGTTAGCTAGCATTACGCCCTCATTCCATTCTGGGCCAGTTGGTATCCCACCAATGGTCGTCAAGCAGGCAGGTGAGGATATACTCATCTTATTCAATTTGTTCAACCTATCACTTTTATCCAGCACTTTCCGTCCTCAGTGGAAAACCTCAATCATTATGCCTCGTCACAAGAGTGGTCCAAGGTAGGACGTTAGTAACTATCGTCTCATCAACCGCACGTCAATTTGCCCGAGAATGTTTGAAAGGATAATAACTGTGCACATAGTCGAGTTCATAAGAACAAAACTTTTTAAAACCTTCACGGCACGGTTTTCTCAGTAAACGCTCTGGTATGACATGTCAACTGAAATTCTTGAACCATACATCGACGTCATTCGACGCAGGGAGTGCGGTAGTTATGGTACACTTGAACATGCAAAAAGCTCGTGATCATGTGCCTCATAAGCGTCTATTGATCAAAATAGCCTCGATTGGCATGCAAGCTACCTTGAATAGATGGTTGTCATACCTTGAAGGTGGTACTCAAAAAGTAGAAAAATGGGAGAAAACTACTCAACACTAAAGCCAGTAACTAGTGGGGTGGTCCAAGGAAGCGTTCTGGA
>QNGE01006094.1:0-28595 GCA_008508345.1 Paragonimus westermani | reverse complement strand
ATTTTGCTCATTCGCATCACCAGGGAAAAGTCTAGTGTTCTTCCGTACCTCGACTCAAGCATTTTCAGTTTGTCGGTCTCTTTCGCAGTAAGGATTTTACCCTGTACATACGAGCCGACAAGTTTTGATTTAATGGGGGCCAAAACGTCGATACAAGACGCTAGATGTCTGATAAATTCTCCGGCCGCTATGCTTGGGTTTGATGTGCGAAAGAAGGTATTCCAATTTAAGGATCTGAGTGGGGATGGGAGGGCATTCCAATCAATGAATTTGATCGGACGGTAGAATACAGTTGTCGGTTCGATAGCCATATTGAAATCAAACAGACATTTGACAACATTATGGTCGCTTCCAGGGAATTGTTGTAGAACAGATAACTCTGTAGACGAAAGGCCAATGGTAAATATAAGTTCCAAAATATGCCCCTTTCTGGTGGGCATTAGGACATGTTGGTTCCAACCATTCAGTTGAATGCATGAAAGGAATTCGGCCTGTTTTGCTGGAGCACAGAATGAGATCCAGGAGATATTAGGCATGTTAAAGTCACCGCCTATTAGTTTGTGTTCGCAAGGCATGTTGGACACATGATTCATTATCTCCACAAGGCCAGTCAAATCATTGCTGGCAGCATTAGGCGGTCTGTAGATGCATCCTATAAGTGGCTCGCAAGAGCCAATAGAGACCATTAACCACAACGAGTCCTCGAGTTTATGAGGACTAGACTCATCAAGTGTTACTGCGGAAAATGGCTCTTTTAGGTAAATGATGCATCCACCTCCTGGTCCTGTGAGACGATTCCTACGATAAATGTGATATCCGAAAGCAATAGTTGCATCATTTTATCCGCTGAGCACTGATTGAGATTTTTGTGCACACTGTTTCCACTGTGACGCCAGAGAGGGAAACTCGAGTGGCTCCTTAGGTAGTAATTCGAAGTGGGTTTGCTATCATCGATACCCCACTGGCGGACGGTTTGTGAGTTTCTACGGAATCGGTTCAAAATCGAAAACCCTGCGTGTGTTCAACTAGTTGACTGGCTGAGTGTCACCCTAATAAAGTCAGTTTCCGCACAGAAATGTTGAAATCTAGACGCAAAATTTGATTTAATATGAGCACAGTTGTTTGTATGCTCCTGTTTGCTAGTTGACTCTTTGACAGACTTTTCTCTGCGTTCGGCACGCTGTTGGAACTGTCAAATCCCACTGTTAAATCAGTCGGGTCGGCTGATTTGTTCTCCTCCTTTGTGTCTTTGGCATTATCGAAGGGATCATTTATACACTCTGTTAGGTGCAACAAAATGAAGCTACACGATCATCGGGACCCTGTTAATCGTCAGTGGACATTGCCAATCGCTGTTTGGAAGCATTCTGAGGCACACTGTTGGATACGGGATCTTTCCCACCAAGAAGTGATTGCGTTTCCCTTCAAAGAGGCTACTGTCCTCCATGATTTCTATCCGCTTTAGAGAGGCTTCAGACCTGAGAGTCCTGGTTGTTGAGCTGTTTTGCAATTGCCCGTTCCTGGAGTTCAAATAAAGGTGAGCAGAGGGACTTTCTGTGTTCTCTTACGAACACATACACAGGTGTGTGATGATTAGTCTATATTGGTAACCCTTGAGAGTATCTTTTCAACGCTTCCTGAGTACAGCTTAACTGGTACATTGAGTACGATGGCGTTGTTTGAGCAACATACCATTTTCGTGATTCCCGTTGCCAATGTGTCCATGTAGGTGCATGCGCTCTGGATATTATCCATCTTGGGACTTTTCCGTACTTTCAAGATGTAAGATAAGGAGATGTCACTCTTCTTTGGAGAGCCAAATCAGCATAGTTTACCTTTGACTGGTAGAGCCCAGCTCACAGCTTATACACTTCACCGAATAAACTAACCAGTTTATTGTCCATGGAAATGGGACAGTTTTGGTTTGAGGTGCTGGTGAAAACCACCAGTTCATATCCACCCTCTTTATTACCAGCTTCTTCCGAAGAGCTAGAGTGAATTCTAGGCTCCGAACCCCTGTCTTTGGGATGGCCAGCATCGACCTTGGCGGGAAGTATCGGGAAGGAAACAGGCTTGCACACTGGATTGTGTGGATTAACAATCACCCATCATCCTCGTCGCACGAGCCAGATGATGGGGAATATTGCGATGAGCTCTTCTTTTGTTGCACAGGCGTTGAACTTAACAGCCTGCCTAAATTTTACTGTAACTGTCTTAACATTGCAATGTTTAAGACTTGGAGAATGTGTGGAAAATTTGAGACACCCCTCATGATGCGTTTTAGTCTACTTCCCTCCAGACAGTGATTCAGATTTTATACCATCTGCTACGATCGAGCTGCTGAGCTTGGTGCTCGGACTGTCTCATATTGCCAAAGTTTGTTTTCACGAGTCCAGTGAATTCAATTGAGTGTGTGCGACCCATCAGCCGCCGTAAGCTGTATTGCTGTAAGTTTGATGAAAATATTTTAGCTGTGGTTTTTAATACTGAATTTGTTGCTTTGCCTGATGTAAAGCCAGAAGTGAGCTCACTGAATGAGAATATTTCGCTCGCCCTTCCAGACGTGGCAGTTGCTCGTGAGGCAGTGGTTTTGTTCACGGTCTGAATTCGGAAAGCCACAACAAACCTAAAATCGAAGCACCCCGGGAAAGGAGCTTTGTTTTGCGGGGACGATTATCCAACACATCTGTTCCAGGTGAGTAAGTGTGATACTCAGAATTGAGGACTTCGAATAGCCCTAGGAATCGCACTTAAATTGAACTCTTCCACGCAAGTAATAAGGAGGAGACCTGGTACTGGTAGCAGTAAGCGATTCTTATTCATGAATTGAGACGCCAAATTTATTGATGCACAACAGTATTAGAGGAATCACAGCTTGTCATTGGCTGATCTCATTGGCACATGCAACATCGTAAACTGTATGTTAATTGGTGGAATACGGAATAGATGAATTGGCGAATAACGGAAGGCACAACAATGAGACCGTTCGACCAATCCCGATGTTTTAGCTTTAGCGCGAAATTGGGATTGGCCGTTTGTCAGATCTTCCGTTGTGTCGGGGTTTGGATGATCGGTGAATCAAGATTTCCACCACAGTAAGCCAGAGAACTGATGATCACTTTCTCTCCAGAGTTAATGAACTTGGTTTTGCCGGTAGACTTCCCCTAAAGCTATTAAAAAGTCAACCAGGATTCTTGTGATTTTACCCACTAAAATCAACACGGGAGGAATGCTAGACAGAACAGGTAGAACTGGAAAAGTTTGGCTAATCTAAGGAGGGTCTCACTGGATCTCCTACTGCAGAAGCAGCAGGAGCGCTTCCAGCTTTGTTGAACAAGGTCACGTATGAACGCTGAAAGCAAACTTCAAGCTTATGCAGAGGTGCTCAACCCTATTCTCAGGAGGAGATCAGTGCTCCCGAATGGATCAACTCAAGCACCCACATCCACATTAGGCGCGACTACCTTCAGCCCCTCGGATGGCCAATCGTCTATGTAGCTGCACAGGTCTGAAAGTGTAGCTTCCAAGGGCGGAGAAGACTACTACACTTACTCCATACCCCCAGTCATTCAGTCCCAAAACAATCCCGTTAAAAAATGGTTTTGTTTCTAATATTTGAAGCTCAGTGAGCCAGCTGGGGTCACCCAATGAATCCAGAATGGCTCATATTTGCCTCATCTCAGCTGCAGTTTTCCAGCCCGGATCGGGGCCTTTTCGTTCTAAGTTCTCACCTAATCGAAAAGCACACCCAAATTTTCCATAGCGCAAAACTGCAAACCATAATTTGCTTACTCTGAAAGTGAAGACGATCCGAAGACCATTAACCTTGGATTAGCAGAAGCGGACGAAGCGTCTCGCACGGAAGCTCATATACGCCCAGTCTGAGGGCACCAGCCACTGCCATCTAAGGAGGCCCAAGAAACCGTGACGGCCTCCTTCTCCTCCTTCTACATCAGGGCTACCTTCTCATTTCCCCCCGTGACCTTCCATTTCTTTTAAACCCAGCCGAAAGGGAAAGTAGCCATCAACTGAGTGAATATTAATTGTCTGAGACTTTTGTACAAACTGCCGAAAGTAGAGAGTTGGTTCGTGGCGCTTCCTTCACCAGAGACCTGACATTCAACACATGCCGGTGATGATGTACTGCCTGCTTGCGTGTACTCCGTACCAAACGCTCCCCTCTCGTGGACACATGGAAGGCCGTGCCACCTTCCTAAGACTGAAGCTCCCATTACCAACTACCGTGGGTGATTTTGTCTTCACAGCGGAATGTAAATTATTCTGAATCAAACTCTATCTTCTTAGACATGACGCGCTTCCTGGCGGCGTTATGCGTTGTTCGCCGTCGTGCGGCACATCCGACAACGAGGCCATTTTTGCTGCCCTAGACCGTCTGTCGTCTGTCCAGGTTTCCCCANAATAATCATAGCAAAAATAATAATATCGAACGAGTTCTTTGTCAGAAATTCCCCATACATATTGCCTGTCATAGTAAATGTTATAACCCCACATTTTCTCATCTAACGTGTGGAATTACATTCTCCCTCCCGATTCCCATATTAGCCAGTGAGCGAGGAAATTTTTCTACGACGGGTGGACGCATGGAACTTCGTCTAAGCTAAACGGTCCACGAGATGTTCAACTTTGTGACGTTTTCGAGCAATCGACGAAATGCTGTGTTGAAATCTGCCCATTCCTTCGCTTGATTTTGGGATTTCCCGCCATGCCTCGCCAAAGCCGATCTATCTTGACAATTTCCGGACGCCAATTTTATTCCCTAACAGCAAAAAATTCCAAAGGTGCGTTTGGACACCCTCCCGGAGTGACCTTGGAATATTTGAAAAATCGCCCACCCCACAACCTTGTAAACAGTGAATTAGTGTAACATCCCATGTTTGAGACTGAATCGGTAAAATGAGCGAACTGTCTATTTCTCTGTTGCGTGCGTCAAAGTTCCATAAACTACAGTCGTTTCCTCTTTGCCCACGTAATTCTTGCAAGAAACTTCACGTTTGTGCTACTGTTTTATTATTCGTTTTTGTATGGTTTGTAACCATCTACAGTGATCGCGCACAACCAAGCGTGCTTCTCACATATGCGTTGGGAAATATATATTATTTATTTATTCATTTTTTTATATTATTTATTTATTTAAGGCTAATTGATAATGCCCAGTCTCTGCTCCTGCACCCAATGTGTTTGAGGGATATTGCATCCCATCAAAATACCCACGCCGGTTTCAGTCAAACTCTTGAAGGAAACACCCTTCAGGTGAGTCCATCTGTCTAGCCAGACTGGTTGACAGCGTCAGCCTGAGTCAGCGGCAGCTGTTTCACCGTATAAACTGAATCAGCAGTGATGGAATGCTCCTTATCCAACGATTGCAACTCAACCAATATTTTGTTACGTGATTTAGCAGGAGTTTCGTGAACGGTACGGAACATCATCTGGCAGGATTGTCCCTGCAAAAGATTCATCGAGCAATGTGGTTATAGACCCGTTCTCCAGAAGTGCATACGTTGTCACTGACGCTTCCGGGCCAACCAACCTGATCGATACGAATCCAAAACATACGCCTGTTACATTGAACGTAGCACCGTACAAGGACGACCTTGTAATCTCCTCCGTGCCCAGTTTGGACTTATCCTCATAGACCAACGTATGATGGCATCGACCACAACCCGGTACCGCTCACCGTATCTGTACTCTGTAAGATTTGGCCACATGGTTCGCCTTCAGGCAAACAAAACAGCGTCCGTTGTTTTTCGGCATTGCCTTGCGTTGCACCGAAGACTGACCGCCAAACCAACCACAGTCGGATACACCGTGATTGCCCTTACAAAGCAGACACTTCAAGTTCACCTTCTCATAAGGTACGCCTACTTCGACGTTGCATCTAAAGTACCTGATTCCAGAAGGTCCGTAAAATGTTGAATTACTCATCCTGCCTTCTGAGCGAACAGCCAACTGACCATACTGACTAGCACTGACTGTCACTCTTTTCTCCGGAGAATGTAACAAATCGCTAAAAGTAGGTCCCTTCCGGCACCCAATTATGCTCTCGGCGACTTCTGCCCATTTCCCTGCAGATGGGGCAATCGCTCGACTGATTTAATAAGGTTTGTTGTGTAGTTTAGCTCTGCACCGTAATCTAGCTACATTAACATCGCCCGGCAGCCTTTTATTTGACTGGCTAG
Organism: Paragonimus westermani; assembly: GCA_008508345.1. Taxonomy (NCBI): domain Eukaryota; kingdom Metazoa; phylum Platyhelminthes; class Trematoda; order Plagiorchiida; family Troglotrematidae; genus Paragonimus; species Paragonimus westermani. Next base: position 22,398 of record QNGE01006094.1, on the reverse strand, counting down.
TCCACGCAAGCTATCAACGTCGCCAACGTCTAACATAAGACCCATGAAAACCTTCTTACTTACCGCTTGCATAATATTATTTCGGTGGCTAAACTGCTTGTGAAAAATTCCAATAGCCTCTGCAGAACCCCCTTCCTTTGGCGAGAGTGCACAGTGCATAACTGCAACTTCGCCCTACCACGACAATTATGCAAAAAATATATAACCTTCGATCCTGCGACAACTAATTTGTTTCACACGTTACCCTCAAAATTTTTGAGAAATGTGAAGTAATTTTTCGGCAACCCATTGAAACTGTCCTCTTCAATTTTCGGAGGACTAGCTCCAAGAACCAAAGGTCTGAGAGCCTGCTCTAACGGCTCGATGGGGTTTAAACAAAACGGGTTTGCTTCAGAGGCCCTCGGTTGATCACAGTGACATGGGTTACTAAACTTAGTCCCGCCTGTCGAGACGGGCTCAGATTTTGCAGCCCCACCCTGTCTCCTATGGAGTTCGGGCACTCTACGTCTCAGTTCGAGCTCTTCGGCCTCCAAGATCAACTCTTCCTCTAACAGATAATCAGAACCTTAGTTAGAAACATTCATCAGAGCATGATTAGGTAGAACGGGCAAAACAGCACTGGATTTGGACATACTCTCTATCTTCTCCGGTGGGGCTACCACCGTCCCTATTGCTACCCCTGGGCCGGAACCCTGCTTAGTTCTGGGAGCCCCAAACGGTTTAGTTGGGAACCTATCATTAAGAAAGTTTTCAGAATTACTTAGAACATTTTGCATGAAAGGATCATTCGTAAACTTGACAGAGGTAGGATTAGTAGAAAGGGGGACATCACCGTAGTTATGGGTATCCAACTGATTCTCGTTCAAAAGGGAAAATGATTCATGGGACATTATAGCAGCGTCGATTGGTAGAGAAGTGCTCGATCATCTGGTGGCAAAACCCTGGTCCCGGATGGCAGGATCAGCCTCGATAACGCCATGATTATTAAAACCGGTGGCACTTTCCACAATGTCCGACTTCGTCCTTCTTACGGAATGCCGGAATTTCATTGGTGGACAGTTTTTTTTATTCGTCTTTGTTAGAGTGCAAAATCCACTGCAGGATGTCGAGAAATTCGAGTACTATCGAACAGCTTGCTGAAGATCTAAGTTCACAATGAGTTACGCGTGATCTGTTGGTCGGGTAAATGCTTCTCAAGGTTCAATGACAGATAATCTATACTCGAGACGGTTAACGAGAATGCGCTCGTAACAACTGGATTTAACACGGTACTAATTGAAGCAATGTACAAAAAATTGAGTCCGCCACCTCGAATGTGAATATCTTCAGAATTCAAACAAAGGAAGTGCCTGTACAACAAATCGACAACCAGGCACCGCTCAACAATAGTGGACGATGAAACGGGTTCAGCTCACTCAAACAAATGGTCAGTGGCTGGGTCAGAACAAAATGACTGTTCGGGCACCGAGAAACAGTGGTACTCATAAGTTAGTAAGCGAGTACAAAAGAAAAGTGTCTAAATCCGGCATTTAGAAGTTTACAGGGCTCGGACTAAATAGGGGTGAAGGAAACGGTGAAAGTAGATGGTGCAAGAATAAAAATGAGTAACGTAGTTTTTTTAAGAAGAGAGCAAAGCATAGGGCCACCTTTCACCATCAATCAAAGCTCAGCAATCTCAACATAACGCAACAGCGTTTGCTTAAACAGGTCACGAAGTGTCGACTTCAGACTAACTGAGGATTCGGGGTGAATCGCGTCTCTCCGAACTTCAGTAATTGATCTTAAACGTAATGTCCTGAACGTCGAGCACATGGAAGTCAGCTGTCAGAAGAAGATATTAGGAGATTTCCTTCAGGGGAATCCAATGCCAATTGGGCGAAACTCCCCAGTAGACAGCTAAGTGGTGGTCTTTGAACACCTCAGTGAACACATGAAGAGGTGTACCCGTCGGTAAGCCTCGGAGAAGCATCTACGGACTAGGATTTTCTCCGATGATGCAACCACTTGGAAAGAAAAACCTTATCTTCACGAGGTACCAGCAGGATTTTTGAATGCATCTGTTGGGTTTTTCGGTGGATTCCCGGCATGTATGTATTTCGTGCAGAGCAAAAGGTTTCTGGATCCTCCGACTTACCTTTTGGATTCCGCCCAAAAGGTAGGCGAGAACGTGCATCAAGAATACGAGTTAGGTTCTGCGGAAGAGGTGCTCGGGGGGGAGAAGTCCGTAGTTTTCCAGAAACAAATTTTTCATTCGCCTCGTGGAGGGCATCTTCAAAGGAAGCGTAGTGTGAGTTCACTGAGTCTGGTTCGGTGCTGATTGTATCCAAGAATTCCCTCAGTTCGGTTAAACTTTCTGGCTGTAAAATTCGGAATGAAGCTTCGCTGCGGCTTTTTGGGGCCAGTAAGGTATAAAATCGAAAGCTAGTAATATGTGGTCACCATGCTCTAGCTATGGTTTATTAAACAATATACCCACCTGATGAGCTTTATTCGTGATAATCAGACCAAGAAAGGAAGATATCTGTCCTAGATGGTGCCTTGTAGGTAGTTGGACGCGCTGTACCCATGTCTTCTCATGAATCAACGTCGCAAATTATTTCAAAAATTCACCGTCTCCGTCCTCACAGAAATCACTCACATGGTGAGTTTGTTTACGTCAAAGCCACTTATAGCAAGAATATGGGGAAACCTGGACAGACGACAGACGGTCTAGGGCAGCAAAAATGGCCTCGTTGTCGGATGTGCCGCACGACGGCGAACAACGCATAACGCCGCCAGGAAGCGCGTCATGTCTAAGAAGATAGAGTTTGATTCAGAATAATTTACATTCCGCTGTGAAGACAAAATCACCCACGGTAGTTGGTAATGGGAGCTTCAGTCTTAGGAAGGTGGCACGGCCTTCCATGTGTCCACGAGAGGGGAGCGTTTGGTACGGAGTACACGCAAGCAGGCAGTACATCATCACCGGCATGTGTTGAATGTCAGGTCTCTGGTGAAGGAAGCGCCACGAACCAACTCTCTACTTTCGGCAGTTTGTACAAAAGTCTCAGACAATTAATATTCACTCAGTTGATGGCTACTTTCCCTTTCGGCTGGGTTTAAAAGAAATGGAAGGTCACGGGGGGAAATGAGAAGGTAGCCCTGATGTAGAAGGAGGAGAAGGAGGCCGTCACGGTTTCTTGGGCCTCCTTAGATGGCAGTGGCTGGTGCCCTCAGACTGGGCGTATATGAGCTTCCGTGCGAGACGCTTCGTCCGCTTCTGCTAATCCAAGGTTAATGGTCTTCGGATCGTCTTCACTTTCAGAGTAAGCAAATTATGGTTTGCAGTTTTGCGCTATGGAAAATTTGGGTGTGCTTTTCGATTAGGTGAGAACTTAGAACGAAAAGGCCCCGATCCGGGCTGGAAAACTGCAGCTGAGATGAGGCAAATATGAGCCATTCTGGATTCATTGGGTGACCCCAGCTGGCTCACTGAGCTTCAAATATTAGAAACAAAACCATTTTTTAACGGGATTGTTTTGGGACTGAATGACTGGGGGTATGGAGTAAGTGTAGTAGTCTTCTCCGCCCTTGGAAGCTACACTTTCAGACCTGTGCAGCTACATAGACGATTGGCCATCCGAGGGGCTGAAGGTAGTCGCGCCTAATGTGGATGTGGGTGCTTGAGTTGATCCATTCGGGAGCACTGATCTCCTCCTGAGAATAGGGTTGAGCACCTCTGCATAAGCTTGAAGTTTGCTTTCAGCGTTCATACGTGACCTTGTTCAACAAAGCTGGAAGCGCTCCTGCTGCTTCTGCAGTAGGAGATCCAGTGAGACCCTCCTTAGATTAGCCAAACTTTTCCAGTTCTACCTGTTCTGTCTAGCATTCCTCCCGTGTTGATTTTAGTGGGTAAAATCACAAGAATCCTGGTTGACTTTTTAATAGCTTTAGGGGAAGTCTACCGGCAAAACCAAGTTCATTAACTCTGGAGAGAAAGTGATCATCAGTTCTCTGGCTTACTGTGGTGGAAATCTTGATTCACCGATCATCCAAACCCCGACACAACGGAAGATCTGACAAACGGCCAATCCCAATTTCGCGCTAAAGCTAAAACATCGGGATTGGTCGAACGGTCTCATTGTTGTGCCTTCCGTTATTCGCCAATTCATCTATTCCGTATTCCACCAATTAACATACAGTTTACGATGTTGCATGTGCCAATGAGATCAGCCAATGACAAGCTGTGATTCCTCTAATACTGTTGTGCATCAATAAATTTGGCGTCTCAATTCATGAATAAGAATCGCTTACTGCTACCAGTACCAGGTCTCCTCCTTATTACTTGCGTGGAAGAGTTCAATTTAAGTGCGATTCCTAGGGCTATTCGAAGTCCTCAATTCTGAGTATCACACTTACTCACCTGGAACAGATGTGTTGGATAATCGTCCCCGCAAAACAAAGCTCCTTTCCCGGGGTGCTTCGATTTTAGGTTTGTTGTGGCTTTCCGAATTCAGACCGTGAACAAAACCACTGCCTCACGAGCAACTGCCACGTCTGGAAGGGCGAGCGAAATATTCTCATTCAGTGAGCTCACTTCTGGCTTTACATCAGGCAAAGCAACAAATTCAGTATTAAAAACCACAGCTAAAATATTTTCATCAAACTTACAGCAATACAGCTTACGGCGGCTGATGGGTCGCACACACTCAATTGAATTCACTGGACTCGTGAAAACAAACTTTGGCAATATGAGACAGTCCGAGCACCAAGCTCAGCAGCTCGATCGTAGCAGATGGTATAAAATCTGAATCACTGTCTGGAGGGAAGTAGACTAAAACGCATCATGAGGGGTGTCTCAAATTTTCCACACATTCTCCAAGTCTTAAACATTGCAATGTTAAGACAGTTACAGTAAAATTTAGGCAGGCTGTTAAGTTCAACGCCTGTGCAACAAAAGAAGAGCTCATCGCAATATTCCCCATCATCTGGCTCGTGCGACGAGGATGATGGGTGATTGTTAATCCACACAATCCAGTGTGCAAGCCTGTTTCCTTCCCGATACTTCCCGCCAAGGTCGATGCTGGCCATCCCAAAGACAGGGGTTCGGAGCCTAGAATTCACTCTAGCTCTTCGGAAGAAGCTGGTAATAAAGAGGGTGGATATGAACTGGTGGTTTTCACCAGCACCTCAAACCAAAACTGTCCCATTTCCATGGACAATAAACTGGTTAGTTTATTCGGTGAAGTGTATAAGCTGTGAGCTGGGCTCTACCAGTCAAAGGTAAACTATGCTGATTTGGCTCTCCAAAGAAGAGTGACATCTCCTTATCTTACATCTTGAAAGTACGGAAAAGTCCCAAGATGGATAATATCCAGAGCGCATGCACCTACATGGACACATTGGCAACGGGAATCACGAAAATGGTATGTTGCTCAAACAACGCCATCGTACTCAATGTACCAGTTAAGCTGTACTCAGGAAGCGTTGAAAAGATACTCTCAAGGGTTACCAATATAGACTAATCATCACACACCTGTGTATGTGTTCGTAAGAGAACACAGAAAGTCCCTCTGCTCACCTTTATTTGAACTCCAGGAACGGGCAATTGCAAAACAGCTCAACAACCAGGACTCTCAGGTCTGAAGCCTCTCTAAAGCGGATAGAAATCATGGAGGACAGTAGCCTCTTTGAAGGGAAACGCAATCACTTCTTGGTGGGAAAGATCCCGTATCCAACAGTGTGCCTCAGAATGCTTCCAAACAGCGATTGGCAATGTCCACTGACGATTAACAGGGTCCCGATGATCGTGTAGCTTCATTTTGTTGCACCTAACAGAGTGTATAAATGATCCCTTCGATAATGCCAAAGACACAAAGGAGGAGAACAAATCAGCCGACCCGACTGATTTAACAGTGGGATTTGACAGTTCCAACAGCGTGCCGAACGCAGAGAAAAGTCTGTCAAAGAGTCAACTAGCAAACAGGAGCATACAAACAACTGTGCTCAGACTGTGCATCAGACCCAACCATCGTGGCAGGAGAATTTACCAGACATTTGACGTTCTGTATCGACGTTTTGGCCCCCATTATATCAAAACGTGTCGGCTCGTATGTACAAAAATTCCTTACTGTGAAAGAGACTGACGGAGTTAAAATGCTTAAGTCGAGGTATGGAAGAACACTAGACTTTTCCCTGGTGGTGCAAATGAGCGAAATGTTTGAACACATAGAACGTCAGACGCAACTCCGTCATAGAGACGGAGAGAAACTCGCACTCCGTAGTGAGCAAAGATGTGCGAAACTAGTGCAACTAATGAGACGGAAGGGTTCCATGAGGGACCCTGTCATGAGAATTATTACTCTCAAAAACAAAACGGTTGTCGATGACTCTGTAGCGATGTGCGAACTCTTCAACTCACATTTCGTTGCCTCGTTTGAATTAGAAAGCACCTCATAACCTTCTAATATTCCATCAAAAACAGATAAAGTTTTGAGTAATGTTACAATTGATGTTCGAAGTGTTCGTTCACAGTTAGCTAGCATTGGGCCCTCAATCCATCCTGGACCGGATGGTATCCCGCCAATGGTCGTCGAGCAAGCAGGCGAAGTTATACCCCTCCTCTTACTCAATTTGTTCAACCTATCACTTTTATCCATCATCTTCCATCCTCAGTAGAAAACCACAATCATTATGCCTCGTCACAAGAGTGGTGCAAGGCAGGACGTTAGTAACTACCGTCCCATCAACCACAGGTCAATCTGCTCGAGAATGTTTGAAAGGATGATAGAGGTGCACATAGCCGAGTTCTTAAGGACACAAAACCTCATAAACCCTTCACAGCACGGTTTCCTTTGTAAGTGCTCTTGTATGACATGTCAGCTGGAATTCTTGAACCATATATCGACGTGTCAATGATGGAAGTGCGGTACTTATCATACTTTCGATCATGCAAAAGGCTTTTGGCCGTGTCTCATAAGCGTCTCTTGATCAAAATAGCATCTTTTGGCATACAAGATCTATTGTATAGCTGGCTGTCGTCACACCATGAAGACCGCACTCCAACAGCCAGAATAGAAGAGCACTGCTCGACACCAAAACCAGTCACTAGTGGGTTGGTCCAAGGAAGCGTTATGGGTCCGTTGCTCTCCTTAATGACTCGTGAACGTTATTGCGCATGAAAAGCCCTTTCTGTTTGCTGACGATATCAAAATCGTTCACACATTCCGCCAGAGCAGTGACATCAATTTTTGTCTACAAAATATACGACAGGACATAGCGTCATTGCAGTTGTGGTGCAGGACTTGGCTGATGTCGTTCTTATCATCATCACCATCCTCAGCATCACTTATGGTTGTAAATTACCCCACGGGTTCATCTCACCAGATGGTTGTAATATCGAGACAACGACTTTGGTCAGAGATCCGGGAGTGCGGCATCCAAACTCCTCCAATTTCTCTCAACAAGTATGCTCCCAGGTAGCGAAAACTGAAAGAACAATAGACTGTATCAAAGAGACGTTCATTATACCAGCTGCGAAGCTGACGCTCTACAAAATGTGCGCTCGATCTCAACTTGAGCATTGCACAAGTCTGATATGCTAGTGTTGGAAAACCTCCAACGATCGTTTACCAAAAGCTTATTAGGATATTTTTCTTCGCTCACCTACAGACAACGCTGGAGAAAACTTGGTAGTGATCCACTTCGGTTGCGTAGACTGAAGTTAAACCTGGCGTTGCTGTATCAACCCATACATTCAAATGCGATTACCGCAGCGTTCACCGTCCGCTTACAACACAGCCTTCCATATGGTCTAAGAAATAAAGGTTCACCTTGCCAACCCTAATGTCCCGGGGAAATATACGTGCAAACTTCGTCCTGGTAAAGTATTCCTACATATGGAATAAACTTTCAAATGAAGTCAGAGCCGGTAACAACATTCAGCGTTTTAAAAAAGGTTTGGACAGCTATCTTACGTTAACAAACACAATTCTATCTTCGAACTCTCTGTATCCCCTGATGACCTTCTTGAGAAACATTTAGCCGCTAGATGCGTGTTACGTGGATAACCACCCCGCTGTCTTACGCATGGTTTTTGTGTCTCAACAGCTGCATCAATTCCGAGCCTTACTCTATGCTGTTAAGTGCGCCTTTTTATCTCGGGTAAAGCAATGTGGTTCTATGCTTTATAGTGTTGAACATGTTGTACGTTTTCGCAATGTGAGAGATCGTGTGTATTTGGAAGCCGTGATTTAAAACTTATGACTTCACATTGCTTATCTGGAATGGAACTTCTTCTCTCACTGCAGACATTACAGCGTTTCGATCATTCCTGGGCTAAGACGTTCACGCAAAACTTGAAGCGTTCATCAAGCACTTTGGTTGCAATATTAGAGTGAGAGGTCAAAAAAATTTGCTCCACTCCAAAGATCTCAACAGAGTCGTGAACACGATCTTACCTGCGGATTTAATTTGGCTCTATTATGTGACGGCTGACTGTTTTACAGATTTCAGATCAAACGTGGCTGACTACGTCGTGGTCGCTTCGTGAAAATTGCATCGGAACGGTCATGGCAGCAAAGGAGATACTCGCCATAAAATAGGATCTGAAAGGCGATCTAATCCAGTAGGTCCTAAAACTGGTTGGCGACATCCGTTTATTTGGACACATGTGAGAAACTCAGCTTGAATTGCAAGAGGTGTGAAGTTTGTCGAGGAGGTATTGGGCACGTTGGAATGCCAGTTATTCTGTGTAGTAAAGGCAGGGTTGGTATGTAACTCAGTTCAACAATAATGTTAGTTGTGTCCACATAAGTAGTCTACAGTGATCTGAAGACGCATCCTAAGAGTAACTCAGGATCCAGTGAATACTGACAGCCATAAGGATTCGTCAGCCGTATCAGTACACGGCTCATCAAAAAACGGTTGCAGAATATTTTTCCCTTACGTGACTTAAACGTCTTCCACCACAACCTTCACCGCGATTTTTACGGAACATATGACAACCCATAACATTTGGTCGTGCCTGCGTGCTCAGGAGTGCACTAAGCTACAGTGAGTTGAGTATGGTAAGAATTATGTAATGAGAGGAAAGACCTAAAAGTGCGCATCTTATCGACCGATCAGCGTGCACTTGAAGCGATAAACCTAGTGCACTTTTCTTATTTGAGAACACTTTTAGGCCTTTGAGAAAGTTCAATAAAAAGGGTCTCCGCGATTCAGAGGCCGTAGTGACATCGCTGGGTCTGATGCGCTTGAATGACCGAGCCTCCCCTGCGTCCGAGTCCATGAGAGTAGTTGCTAAAGGATTGTCAACAAGGTATGATTGGATGGTGGATCAGTAGAAAATAGACCTGCTGGAGAAGGTTTGAACGGTATGTATCTAAGTGCGTACCTCAGTAGCAACACTGCAGGACAAAACTGTTTTGGATGTTTCTGTTGCAATGTGAAGTCTTTGACTCGCAGTTTGCTGCCTCCTTCAACACTGAGGGAATATTGATTCCACCTCTCCCTGCGGGTTTCCACACCATGTTCCTGTAAATGAACCGATCATACACTTCCTGCCAGCTGTTATCAAGTCACAGTAAACCAACTGCCAACTCAATGTGCTAACTGGGTGAACGCTACTGAAACTCATTCCTTCTACCGCAGAACATGTATTTCATAGTAGCTAGAACTAGACGGACGATAGGTTACATTGAGCACCCAGTCTTCCCTCCTGCTGCTCGGTTAAACCTTTGTAGACTATGCACACAACCCCAATCCGAGTACCACATTTTCAAATATGGTCACCTGTGCAAGTCTGATAGGCCAGCTCTAGAAAGTCCCCAACGCACATTCACAAAAATTCTACTGGGCCGTCCGTCTCCTTTGAGCTATAGAGGACGCTGTCAGGCGCTCACACTCGATCGTCTTTGACTGCGGCGACTCAGCCTGAACCTTACACTCGCATATGACCTAAGTCATGGCAGTGAATTCACCATCAGCCTCGCGGTTCGCTTACAACATTGCCAAAACTGCAACTTCTGGGGTAAGAAATTCACTTTGGCACCCTTTGAACGCCGAAAAATTGGCAATAAAATTCTTTTTAAGTAGAACATCCCTGCACTTGGAAGAAACTCCCGTACACTGTTAGAGTTAGTAAGAAAACACACCAATTTGAACGGAGCTCAGAAGCTTTCCCAACAATAACGAAAGTCATGTCCAGGTTGAAACTCTGCCTGTCTGAAGACGATATCTTTGAATACGGACTTAATAACACCTTACGGGAAACCGTCTGAGTTGCGTGATGCTACGCCACTTTCCCTTCAAACTGATCGAAACTATCAGTTACGCCACTAGAGGTAGTTATCTAGATACTGAAGCTTATTAATGACCCCAGCAAGAAAGATCTTGTTTAGAACTTGCACGCCAACAAGAAGACGTGCATATCCTTGCCACAGCCGGGATTTGAACTCCAGCCTTTCTGGCTGACAGAGGATTTCCATGAAATATTTGACAACGAATTTTCTCATCGTCGCCACGGAGCAGTGGGGTTTGATGGCCTGCGCTTTTGCGTAGATGGTCGTGGCTTTTGAAATGCCGAAGTTGTAATTCCGGGGCGCTTTTGAGTTCAAAAAGTCGCCGAATTCTGTTGCTAGAAATTCTTTTGTTTTGATAATAAAAAAGCTAAAAAAGAACTATTCAAATATCCAACAACATAACAANGCTTATTAATGACCCCAGCAAGAAAGATCTTGTTTAGAACTTGCACGCCAACAAGAAGACGTGCATATCCTTGCCACAGCCGGGATTTGAACTCCAGCCATCCTGGCTGACAGAGGATGTCCATGAAATATTTGACAACGAAGTTTCTCATCGTCGCCACGGAGCAGTGGGGTTTGGTGGCCTGCGCTTTTGCGTAGATGGTCGTGGCTTTCGAAATGCCGAAGTTTTAATTCTGGGGCGCTTTTGAGTTCAAAAAGTCGCCGAATTCTGTTGCTGGAAATTCTTTTGTTTTGATAATAAAAAAGCTAAAAAATAACTATTCAAATATCCAACAACATAAAAACCAACAAAAAATTCAATGTCTTGGAAGTGAGAACATATCCCTCTCGAAATTTAATTCCAATTAGGCGGGAAAAGTTGATTTTCCCCTCGATGACTTAACCGTTGTAAGGTCGTGAGGTCCAAGCTTCTTGCAAAGCCGCAGACGCAATGACCTGTGGCAATTACCGCTCAGTTTGATAGTTTGTTCTAAAAGTAAGCATGCCAGCGATATTTTCTTAGTTACAATTGTTATGATGGCCATCCACTGTCATCGAAAGTGTCAATTAATCGCGGCAAAATTTTGACAGTCATGGTGAAGTTACCGATGATGCTGACGAAAGTTATATCGAAAATTCCATTAGGGCCATAAACATTGCTCGTGAGACTCTCGCAGAATATCCGTAAGACGGTCGTGTTACCTGGTCGTCTTGTGGATATGTACCTAGCCAATGTAACGTAGTCAAACATCTCATGATGAACCCACCTGAGTAAGTTAAATCATCGAGGGCGAGGTTAACCACAGTAACAGCCGGTTGTTACCGACTACCTTTCTAACATGTTCAGAAGGACACTCAAGTACTCGTCCCTAGATCGTAGTCTATGTGAACCAATGAACTCTCCCTGAAAAACAAGCTGAAGCGGCTGCGGAAACATGCATAAACGGGGAAAATCGAGGTTATTAGCGTCGCTTAAACGCGGTAAGCCCCCAAATTCCAGACTAGGGAGAAGTCGCACGTCAATATATCATGCGCAGCGATTGCGCTAGTGAAAAAGGAGGAATAGCGACATATATTCCAGATGACGTCATGGGTTCGATGAAGAATGATCCCTGATTGTATGCATTGACTAAATATTCCTGTGCAAATATGGCCACCTCCGTCCCAGCCACCTGGACCAGTGAAACGCCGCATAGATCAACTTCGGCTTCGACTGAGTGGTCTTAGGCCCAGCAACCCACTATTCGTGGTCGAGAACTGACGGCTGGGGGTTTCCAGCTCGCATGCACGGGCTTCGCCAGTGAGTTAGCTTCTGCCGTAGAGATCTCGGTGTTCTACAACTTCATACAGGAGCTCGGCTCAGTAAGGCAAGTTCAACAGTGTACTAGTAACAGGGCAAGCCATGCCCCGCCTAATCTGGATTTACCAATAACCAGCAAGACATGCGTGATAGTGGTGGCTGAAATCTACGCTTCTGGTTAGTACCGATCACAGATTTGTCTACCTCACACTTATTTGCGACGTCACTATTGCTCCAGCTTTTGGATCGGCTCGTCAGAAATCCCGTCTAGCCGCTTTTCAGCTAATCTGAACGCGCCTAACAGAAACGCTCACAACTGAGACTAAAATCACTGCAGCTACGTGAATGATAAATGTAAGTGGAAGTAAGCAACGCGAAGTTCAAAACTGCATTTCTTTCTTCCGGAGTGGGCAACTACTACACCAAACATCATGCAGAACGCCATATACAGCAAGAGGAGGCCCTGCGGAATAGTTTTCCGTTGTCGACTGCCGAGAGCGCACAGAGATCGTGAGAAAGTGCTCGTAATTGATGCACAACGGCAGTAAGAGCAGGTTGTCGCGGCGGCCGATGAGACTTTGCTGAAGCCATCGGTAAATGCTCGAAAAAGTTCACCGGATATAACGCATCCACAACGAAGTCCGGATTAGTTCCTCCAGTGTTAACGGACTAGACTGAGCCATTAGTTCGTATCGAAGAAACGACAAAGGTGCATACTGTTCTGTGCGCCAACTCCCTTGGTGACCCATACGGCACCCGAAGACAAGCAATTGTGCGTCCTACCGCAGTCTGAATCCCTCTCGATGTCTTGCAGTCTAACGTCAGAGCACAGATCCTCAAACTGAAATCTCGGAGGTCACTGTGATCTGATTAGTAACTGCCTATCCTTCTTAGGGAATGCGATGTATTGTGGAGCGCCTCGTTTTCTGTGCCGCATTGACACTCTTGCGCCCCAATTACAGTGTCCACACACTGGAAGCATGATGTCACCTTACCTATCAGCACAGGCGGTGACGGAATCGATGTCGGCAACTGCCGTGCATCCCGGGTAACGAAAACCATGGCGGATGGTAAAATGAGTCTGTCCTTAATTAAACAACCTTCCAACGAATCGCCAATATAGGCTGCGAAATTGTTGCCGGTGCATCTCTAGTAAGTGATGACAATCGAATCCTAAACTGCTGTTGAGGCACAGAATCTCTCAGCAGATAATACCTTCCTACGAAGGTCCCAGACAGAGTAAATCATCGATTTCTGCTCAGCATTCGGCCGGCTACGGGCCTTAGTAACCAGATATACAAATGAGTTCATCACTACTTGCCGAGCAGGAGGCACATCGTTACCTTCAACGGCAGAGTTTCTGAAGCATTCGGGGCTCGCATGGCTGTTGTGTTGTTCACGGTGTCTGCAAAAGACCTGCTAGCATTGTGTCAATAGCCTATGTGCATGGGTGCAGACAAAAATAAAACGACGCATACATCACGCCCTCCTGAAGACTGCCCTTCCATAGAGTTAATCTGATAAAGGCGCATCGGTAGTCAGTGGACGGCAATATTCCGTTTGAAACTAACACCTCAAAAAACACGCATATACGATCTCAGGGTTGCAAAAGCAACCAGGTTTCCTAGAAAATTTATACCGTCGTTCCTCAAGGGAAAGACACTAAGAATCTGCTATTAACAGAACTTTGCCCGAATGTTAGTACGCTGATATTAACAAGGAAAATTAACAGCGGGTTGTCAGTGTTCAATAGAAAACTAGAGGAAGTTACAGTGAAATGTTTTATATGTATCCTTGTTATTCTGGTGAGCCCACTGTTGAAGATACGGACACGCCGTCTATATCTAAAAAAGAAATACCCACATCGTATTCTATTCAACGGAGCTCAACGGTAGGGGTAGCAAGTATCCTTCGTACTCTCATGTAGACAAAACGTGGCATCCGAACGTAGCTTCCCAGTGTGATGCAGGCGGCCGACGGAAGACATTATCCTCACCATCAGGCTTACAACCATCAAAGGTCACCCCAAGCTAAACCTCTCCAAACCGTCGTATGTTACCAAGCACATGCTTGCGCTACCTTTGCTGGACATGTGGTCGAATTTGGTCAAAACCGGAATAGAGGGATTATCGCGTCAGTAGAGCAGGCAAGTAGGTGGTTAACACCTACTTGTCTACTCTACTGACGCAGTAGTCCCTCTATTCCGGTTTTGACCGAATTCAACCCCATTTCTAGCAAAGGTAATGCAAGCCACCATTCACCGGACGTTCAAGAATCCTGTTGACGACTGGCATTCACCAAGATTGTCATATGAACGACGTACTACCCCTAGGATGCCAAGTTTTCGAGGCGTATGTGCATATATTTTTGCTTGTATACACTTGTACGTCGTCTGCCTGGTTGTCTTGAACTCGAGTTATTAATCCGACTCCTTCTTGTAAATTCAATCCCCTTCTCCAAGATTCATCTAAAATTTGAGCTTCACTTCAACAGATGCTCTTCGGCTACGATTAAGTGACGGGGCACATGAGGATGGGCATTTTTTGCTCACTGCCCGGATTTGACACTTAAGCTCGTCCGCACGATAGATTGAGGATGCCAGTGTTTTCGGCGGCAGCAAGCACACTCGGAATGGGTGTTGCCTACACTTCGACATTGTCGACCGACAGTGACGGCAGCGCAAAAAAGTTGGCACCGAGGGTATTCTGCATATCTTTAGGCAAGTACCAAAATCGGGCTCTCAAAGGAAGGACTCCTGAAGCTGTGTAGAACTAACCAGACTGCATGTAAGAAGGAAGCTTAGAGGGTATTCACCCCTACAGCTCGCTAAGCCTGAGCGCATGGGTTATGTTCTGAAGATAGCGTGACGAAAATGACTTGAGTAGCTGAAAAATGTTGTTCACACTGTCAAGGATACCAGGCGGGGGGCAGTGGTCACTTGATCTAGGTTCCTACCTTCAGTGTGTATTTGTGCAGCCCAAAGGTGGCCTGAAGCTGTGCGAACTGGCCCTGAGAATTTTTCCTCTTAAGTTGAGCAAACCGAGCAGGATTTGTGTTAACAGGATCGTCAATTGAGTTGTAAATTCGTTTTCGAACTGCGGTCGTCAGGTTACAACAGCTTCAAATAGGGCAAGTAAATGAATGAAGAAAGAAAAGCGAATACTTGCGTTTAATGAAAACAAACTCAAAAACCCATTAAGTGGGGCGTGCTTAACGGCTTAGTTTCGCACGTGCATTAAATTAACAGATCACAGGCAACTAAGGAAACCCACGTGTACTAGACAGAAAGTGCGATAACTCTGGTAAAAGCTTACAAGACACCGATATGCAGTAATAACTGGAAGGGTCAAGAATAAGTCCGCCAATCGGGTGTGTATGTCAGGATTGAGTATGACGTCACTGGCCAGCATGAGCCAGCAAATATACAATTAAGGAAAGGCAGTGAAGTGCATCAAGCGAACAGCGGGCGGACGTCCTTACGCTTCTGTGTACAACATGTACCACTCTATTCTTAGATACCTTGGAAATCAAACAACAATCAGGGCAGGTTTTCTCCAGGCCACTACGACACGGTACAGCGACCGTCGTGACATCTGTCCGTGTTTGCGTCCCTCTTCGCAAGACCGCGATGCATGTCATCCACAAACCCAAAACCTCTTGGATCTGCAAAGAGCTGAGCAAATCCACTGAGCGCCTGCTTTCTCTCCAATGCGTGCAACTTAAAAATAGGCACAGCTTTCCTTGCTCTCATTGTCTGCTCATATGTTTGCCCTGCTGATGCTTCACGCACCCAAAAAATGCATACAGTTCAAGCCATTCGTTACCGAATAACGTGCTAAGTTATTATATGATGTATTCTTTGGTTGTTTTGGCCTCGGTTCCGTTCAACTTCCTCTGTATGTAGTTTGGTTTGATGAACACTCGCCACTTTATGTTGTATATTGCCTCTTCCTGTCGGCAACGACTCGCGTTAGGTCCAACAGCGACAAGACTCAGCAGTCTCACATTGAGGCAGCGAGTACCCACAGTCGTTACGAATGCAGTGTCCGTATAAAGCGGTTTGCGGTGCTGTTGGTGCCAAAAATGGTATCGCCGCAAATGCACTAGTCGCAACGAACATTTGTACAGGCAGCTTGTCTCCTCAGCTCCCCAGTTTATTTGCATGAGCTGCAGGTTTGACGACAGCCAAGGCACCGCTTGACTCCTGTTCAATCAGTTGCAAATCACGAAAATTTGCCGACGCAAAATACCTGGTTGAAAATGTGGAGCTTTCTTAACTCTGTATCTATTTTTTATCCCTTTCATGGACAGTAGGGTGAACGAGTACTAGCAGACTCTGTCTAAAAACAGGTTGGAACTAAATTCCTTGAATGAGAATGTAGCGCTTGCCATCTCTGGCGTTGCAGTCATTGATAAGGCAGTTGTCCTCTTAGATGCAGGCATGAAGTGAGCTGCGAAGGAAACGAGGGGAACGCCGTCAGAGAAAGTAGAGTTGTTGTATTAGGTCGCTTCCCCATAGCCTATTCTGAAGGCTAGCTAGATGAATCAGCTTTAACCTCTTTCTTCCCGGACGTCACAAACTCCGTACCCGCGGGCATGCTGCTCCCCAAGTCGACCAAAAATTCACTTGACCTTTCGGTGGCCGTGCACGCCGTGCTAAACACCGGGACAGCTCTGGAAAAACCGTGGTTCTGAGGTCTGACAACCCACAGTTCAAAGACCAGTGTCTTAATCGCTCTTAGGAAGAGGGTGCGACACAACTAATTCACAAACCACAGCCATCAGAAAGATAAAACTGGAGACTAAGGTTGTAGTTTCTGCCTAGGCTCCTGTGCCTTTGGTAGAAAGTGGAAAAGGTGATCCCGCAGACTTCTTCCAAACGGCTGGCTCCTCTAACACAGGAACTAGTTTCGAATGCACAGGGTTCGCTTAAAAACCGTCTCAGGGCTTCCTGCCCAAAACTTACCGAATAGTTAAGCAGAATTTCTCTCCCAAGGATTTGGAACAGTTTTGTTGGGGACGTCCCCAACGAGTAAGAGGACGCTTACTCGGCCCCCACTGAATGTTTCTGACAACAGTCCCACAAAACTGCGTGCATTGCTCTCTTTAAAACCTCGTCCGCAATAGATGAAGAAGTGACAGTTTTCGCGGGTGTAGATCTCCAACCACTTCCTCAAAGGGTGCAACTCAACGGGGTCAGAGAGACCACAAGTGGCGGCACCATGAGTGCCAGTCAATTGTCATTCAGAGCCTTTGATTTACGCATAGGCAGTGCTGAAGTGCCCGCAGCCGCAAAAGTTTCAGGCGGAATAGGCTGAGTCCTAACCCACAATTGTCCTCCATCCTGTGTCTTATTTCCTAGGCTTCATCTCACACACCCTTCACCTTTTATCGCGAAGCCAAACCGGGAGGTTGTTTCTAAGTGCATCTACATAAAGTGCCCGTGTCTGTCCAATGGAAAACCAGAACTCAGTCAGTAAGTTCATGATTGTCATTTTCATATGCTCACGATGAATGGATTGTGAATAGCACCACGTTACGAGTGTACGATCTTCCACAAAGACGTTAAGCAACATGTAGAGATAAACCAACGATTCCAAATGTTGAAAACAAGGCTAGGTCGAAATGCCACGGTACTAATGGACAAAGTGTCTAGGTGAATAATTAGATAAACTCAACAGTTTCGATCGACGGAACGTTTCTGGAAAAGAATCCTAATTTGGTGTTGACCAAGCTAATGACTAACCGTGATACAATGGTAAGGCTTTAATTCCCAAATGAACACTTCCGAGCAGCGAACGGGTTCAAAAACAACGAGGACTACCGGAGCCCTTAAGAAGTTGATGCACGTACCATTCAAACAAAGTACAATAACCGACAATTAGCCCTTTGCACAACTCTCATACTGAAGCGATAGAACGGAAACATCAATGTTAAGGTCCATTTAACGATCGGAAGCTGGGAGGTTGAAAGTACAGGGATAAACACGTGGAGAGTTAGGGTTAGGTTGGATTTTCACGCACTTTTACTTCAGAAGTCGATACAACGAAAAATTGTGATACTCCACGCTTCAACCACTTGGGCAACCTTCCTCGGAGGTGTTGCTATCGAAATCACATCAACAAATTTAACGTGGTGAGTTATCCGCACCAAATTTAGTGCAAATAAAGTTTAACAGTTTAATCATCGTGACTGACATGTTATTGATAAACAGATTTCGTTTACAACACTCCTGAGGAAGGCCACCCGAGGTAGTTGAAACATAGGGCATCACAACTTGCTCGTAGCGTTGTGTTATTCTCCATCCATTTATCAACATTTAAAGCACGACGCCCAAACTGTTGACTACATTCGTACTACTTTTTGTGTGCATATCTTACAGCCCATGTGTTTGCTTTTGTGGAGACCTGGCTTGTGGGTGGTATCAGTGACAGTGAGCTAAGTGGCCCCGAGTGCTCAGGTTACCCAGCTGACTCCACTAGAGAGAGAATGTGGGACGCTGCGAATTTTCTTTATCACTATCCCTGGATACCTACAGTTATCGACGAACTTTAGCCCTCCATTGAATAGGTTGGACAGGCATTTTGTGGCTAAGACCCATTGTTAGTCGGGCTCACCTATCGTTCTCCCTCATCCAACGCCTCCGAAGATGACGCACTTCTCGCAAACCTAGACAACTTCCCAAGACTACAATTTCTTGCACATTCACCCTTCGTGGGTGGCTTTAATCTATTCAAGGTTAACTGGGCGTCAGTCTCTCATAAAGACAGTGAAAACGGATTCTCGACCTTCTTATCAAAGCCGATACAATGGATAGCGAGGACAAAACATGCCAGCGCTCCGACGCGCTATCGTTCTGGTCAGGTTTCCTCTTCGTCTGACCCCGACATCGCCAATGAGAACCAATTGGCAGACACAGCGACCACCAGGCAGCCACATGGACATAGTGGCTGTTGAAGTATCTGCTTGCGTTAATTGTCTCATGGCTGTTGTGTTAATAAGACGTTGATGGCCACGTTTCCTGCCCTATTCATTTCCTTCCAATTGGTTCATCCCATTACGTTGAAATTCTGTATACAGATTATGAGCCTATGTTGCAGTCTGACACTACCACTCAATTTACGCGCGTGACAAACCATTTTTCCTGTGAATATTGTCATCAGTCAATGATTGCACGTTTGAGCTAGAGTTTGTCGTTAAGTGACATAAACGTCTGGTATTACATATTGACTGGATATGACCCACTTTGTCACATATGGAGCACGTTACCTGTCTTTGTGGACACAAATACCGAGCATGATTACGTCCACATGATGTGCATCTTTCAAATTTTTGTGGAACTGATTTCGGACTACTTCCTTTAGAAGGCTGAACGAATGATCTTGGGGCACGGGAATCAGTGCGCAGTTTGAATGTGCCATATCGTCTTGGCCTTGGGTTATCGTCTTTGGAATAATTGCACAGAACAACCCGTGGTCTTCGTGACCGTTTCTGCACCCTCATACTGTTCACATAGCTTACGAATAATCTGAAACATCTGATCATGATGCAAGAGTAGTTTCTGTTGTAACTCTGATGAGTCAACACCAGCACTCAGTCGATCACGTAGATGATCCTCTAACTGGATGCCATATTCACACTCAGTTGCTTGTTTGCAGTTGTAGGGCAAAATCGTGTGCCGATTGAGGTTCTGATCAGATTAGGACATTGAACTTGGCTCCTTCAAACGCTACAAAATTGACAGGTTTGGAGCGTTGAATAAGTATTTTCTTTGACGTGAGATAAAAACTACTGATTGGTGACTCCGGAAAAGCCGACTCATTGATAAGGGCGTAAGCTTCCATGCCAATGAAATATAGGAAGAAAGCAACTTCCTAATTCTCGTCCAAATCGGATCTTCTGAAGCACCAAGTGTTAAACCTTTCCAAATATTCTTCCACTTCTCGAGTATTTGCCTTAGTAGATCATTGATCTATCTCAGCGATCATTGCAAATAGTGCGAAAGCGCGACACCAAATGTTGTAAATACAATTGATCTATATAGGATTAGGATCGAACCTATAAGAATTGCAAAACACCATCAGGCACAGAAACGCAGTGTTTGTTGTCAAATCGTATGTTTGCACTTGTATAGGATATCAGCACAATATAACAACTGCATAACAAAAACAGACAAGGCATTCCAGTCATCCTCACCACACAGTGTTTCACATTGGCGTGGAGGACCAGCGGCTATCCAACGCCTGTGAGTGCATAGTGTTGGGAGCCGGTTTCCTTTCATACCCGGGAAAAAATAATTGAACCACTTGTAACATGCAAGCCAGCCGACTCTAATCTGAATTGTCGTGACTTCGCGGACCAACCTTCGGGCAACGCGGACGCACCAGGGGACAACGCTCTTCCGAAGTAGGGGTTCGAACAACAGTTCTGAAAAGAGAAACAATACGAACAAACATGAGCCGTAGGCCCAGTAAGCCATGCACACGACTTACACAAACAAAAGCTAAGACAGCACCGACAACACAGCAGCACGCCTCGTCACACAACTCAAATTCGATTCGTGCGCGTTCGCTGGTTTCGGTTGCGCGTTACACCGGTTAATAATACTCTGAGTGACCTTGAAACCGGATTTTCTCATTTGTTGCCTAAGCAGTAGGCTTGAAGCAGGCATATGTGTAATATATACAAGTGTGTAATATATGTTTAAACCATATATATCAGAAGTACCTAAGGTGTATGGGGAAATATCTGCGAACATGTGAAAACATGTGGTGACATATATATAAGTATATGGTGACAAAAATATGTATATGTATTTATATACCTGCATATATTTGCATATACCTATATATACATTTACGTATATATATGTATATATGTACGTATACATAGGTATATATATATATGTAGACACACGTATATATGTTTAATTTTATACGTGAGTATATATATCTAATTCCATAAAAATACCTATATGAATACGTTGACCAGAGTGTATACATAGGTACATATGGATATATACACACTCTGATGAACGTAATCATGTTGGTATGTCAATGGAATTAGATATAAATATTTATGTATATAATATACATGTTATGTATATAGATATGCACGTAAGTTCATAGGTGTATATGTGTGCATATATATGATATTACAAATATTCTCACGGATGTACACATGTATATATACATATATATGTATATATGTGTACATCTGTACGAATACCTATAATATCATGTATATGCATGTACATATATATATATATCTATACACGTACTTTTGTGTATACCTATATACATATACATGTGTACAAATATATATGTATATGTATATATATATTTCTATATATATACATATATACACAAGTGTATATCTGTATAATTCTGTATATATACTTGTATGTATATATGTATACATGTACATGTATGCTGGTGTATATATTTATGCCGTTGCGGAAACAGATATGTATGCATACGTTTGCATATATATCTATTACCACAACGGTTTACATATAGTTATATATGCACATGTATATATGTATACATATGTATACGTATATATGCACATACACGTGTACATGCACAGGTTGCCACTGGAATGAGACTTAATGGCCCTAATCGCCCATCTACGGTAAACCGTATGCCCAATCTGTTGTGGACTCAAAAGGATGCCACTGAAATAAGACTCAATGGCCCTCATCGCCTGTCCACGCAATCTGGTATTGTCGGTCAACTAAGGACCCAGGAGGCTGTCACTGAAATAAGACTCAGTGACCCCCATCGTCTGCCATCAGTGAACAATCGTACGCATGGTAACAATAGGTGAGCAGGGATCGGGATGGAAATCAAGTTGTAAAAGGCCCTGAAGACGGCCGTGGGATCATTCCAGCTTGTCCTGAGAAGAACAGTTGGGTCGTTCTCGTGGTTCACGTCGGCTGCTGAATTGTCTCACACTCCAGGCAGGTGAAGTAGACTTCGGATTTGTGGTAGTCAGCACACGAGTGATAGTACCAACGGGAGCACTGGACCCAGTCGACGTCGTCCTCGTCTAAGTCCACGGGATCTCCCTTCAGGTAGCGTATCTGACAAACGCCGTTGTTTGCCGGCTTCAAGGCCATCTTCCTTACAATGCGTTCCCTCATCTTCGCTTTGAATTGTTTTAGGCCGCCAGTAACGACTCGCCTAACACGCGCTGTTTCTGAGGGATCCCCTAAAACTATCTGCGGCAAACTATCGTCATTCACTCGACATCAAAGTGCGGACTTCCTGCGCTCTATGGAGAAAAATGAGACACGTGGTGGGAATCGCAGGCGTGTGACTCAAATCATCTTGTAGCGAGAAGGCGTCCAATAAAGCACGATCTTCATTGTCC
>QNGE01006093.1:0-28794 GCA_008508345.1 Paragonimus westermani | reverse complement strand
ATTCTAATCTACCTCTCCGTTCATTACGTCATAGATCACACACACCGTTTGGTTGATTAAAGCCTTTTTATCACGCGTTTTCTCACTCTCTCGGTCTCTCCTCACAGATCTAACCGTTACATAGAGGAGGTGGAACTCCGCGTTTAAGCAGAAGAGCGATTATAGTTCTATACATGCAGCTGTGGAAACCTCAAAAATGGAATCTCCCCAACAGTTTTGAATAACAACGTGGACACTATCCGTCATCGCACTAGTCTGCAGTGACCTGGTATGTTCGGTAAAGCCCCACACTCCTACAGTATTGAGGGACCACGACCACGTGAAATTTACAAGAAAACTGTATCAAAAGACTAGGAAAAGAATAAGAGCAAACCCCAGAAAGGCCGAAATCCCAATTCCAGCCAAAAGCAAGTCAACTATAGTTGGGATTCGAGATGAGAGATAGGGTTTAACCTAACCAACAAACCGAAGCAGTTGAGCAGGTCGAGTACCAGTCTGTTTTAAAGACAGCATTAAGCGCTCGATTATCATACGAAAAGACGTGCAACGAAACGTGAACATAGAAAATCGCTTCGTCCTCATACATTTTCTTTCATTCATGCGGAAAAGCAGCATGCCTCCAATGCCTAGCCGCGAATTAGTGTGGAAATCAGCAGGCCAGAAGTTAACGACAAAAATTATACGAGGCTTTGCATAACAGAAAATTTCAATAGGCCCCACCAAGTTGTTATTTAGATATGGTGGTAATGTAAACGCACTCAGCAGGAGTTATTGTATTGGTTACGCATTACAAAGAAGAACGTTTACCCACAAAGCTGTCTAATGAACTGAAGTCGACTCCACTGGAGCCGGCTACGACAAGTTTTTGGAATATTTAATCATCCGAAGACACTATAAGATGACGAGAGCCAGTTTGACCACTCAACTCCAGTTACGCCCATCCGCCTCTTTTGGGCAATCGGGGTGAAACAATATTTCGACCAAAATAAGACTGTCACTATGATAAAATCGCCCAAAACATTAACTGCCATTTCTTGCGAAGTAACAAAGACCTGCAAACGTTTCAGACGAGTTCCATCCGGTATGGGGTTGGGGCGTTAAATGTGATGCATACGCTCAACATAAAAATGAGTCAGTTCAAGTGCACCGGAAATACGTTAGTACGTTCATACTGACAATAACTTCATGAAGAAAAAAGGAATAACGGCAGCAATAATAATCATCAGTGGTAAGCGACTGAAGCATGAGGGATGGGGAAAACTGCATAAATACGCCGAGTCAGAGGTCTCCCAGAACCCCAAAACGGCCGTGTCNCCGTGTCTTTTCAAACTCGTCCACAGTTGTCAAAAGCATTGTCTCGCTGAGCAACTTGCTACTTTCTCTAATCCCTTCCTCTTCTCCAATCTACCAACAGCCATTCCACACAATTTGATCAAATCCTCTGGCTTACGCCCACGCCGTAGTAAGATTAGTACAAAAGTGGTTAGTCCATTCGCGCAACTCATGCCTCGCGGTCTCTGAACCTAACGTGTCAGAATATGCTTTCCATGAGTAGTGCATTCATGTCTAAATAAGATATCCATGCTTGCGGACTATAAACCGAAGGCAGATGTACGACGGCACAACCAAGTGAAATCAATACCTCCACCTTCCCATGGAACATCACACTTTTCACCATGAACAAAGCTTTTCAAGTTCGCTCAGCAGCTGCGATACACCGTACAAATGGCGTAAGATAACCGCAAATGTATGAGCCTGGGTCTTTCAGCTGCAGATTCCTGTCGTTTCCAGCTCCTTGATGAAAACACATCAGATGTTGCACTCGTTTTCACTTCAGATGTATCGTTCCTGCCCCACAATTCACTGTCACCAAATTCGAAAAATGATCTGAAACCCAGTGTTCCATTTCCGAAGCTAACCCAATGAACAAACATTTCCATTCCACTGAGAATTTACCGCTCATTTTCGAGTTAGCCCATACACGCTGAAGCTTTTCTGTTTTACTTGAAGGAATTTATTCCAACTCGGCACTCACTGACGCGGTGATTAGATATGGCCGAATCGCATAGCGGATGGACTGCGGACAACACCAGTGACAGAACCAGCCGTCACTCAACGAAATCGGGCCAGCAAGCAGAAGTCCACGATAAAAAGCGTCAGCTACACGTACAAAACCAGGGGGAAATGCACACGACTTTGAGTGGAAATCATCACTACGTCGTGGATCAGAATTCCAGTTTATAAATGCGAACGCATGTGTGACGTGGAAACGTCCGAACTGAACAAGAAAGATCTTGCTTTATTGAACTCGCTAAATTATCACAAAAATTAATTCACTAAATGATAGAATAGCCAAGACTCAGAGTACACGTCAATAAGCAGGTTTAACAGGTTTGTTGCAGATCAAGGACTTGCAAAGGAATTGCTTCTCGATCTTGGGGAAACTAGCGTAAGTTCGAATACCCGTTTCCTGACTTGCAGCGTGGGTAACGCCGGTAAAATGACAGTCAATGTATAGGCCAGCAAATTTCTGGTGGAACAGTACGGTACATGAAGACTATTCACAGCTTGAACAACAAACAAGCACGTGAAGGGAATGGAGTGAGATAAGCGGACCAAAGTAGTTCATAGCAAGCAGGCTTCACATAGTCCTCACACGACCTAGACCATAGACAAGCATGCGTACATACCAAATGTGCTGAGGAATTGTCATGGGAGGAGAAGGAATTCTTAAAAAACGGTGGGGAAAGGGTTACCTCCGGAGGACTTCCTAGCGTTAGGTCTGCTGGTATGCGGCATCTAGAATATGTATTACTGGTGAAAGGATACGAGTTCTACGGTGTATTGCTTTTCTGATTTCAAGGAATACCCTCTTAGAGTTGGCTTGGCACTGAGATCCAGTGGACTAGTGGAAGACTAATTAGGAGTATGCATTATTTCGTGGACCAGTGCCATATCCCCATGAGGATGTCGACAAGCCAGACTGAACGATTCCAGTTTTTCGAGTGTTGAGGTGTAAGACAATGTTCTCATTCTCAGCACCCTTTCTGGTAGCTTTTCTTTGATGAGTTTCGATTGGCCCGGTTTCCTGATTAAGAAAAGGGGAATAGGCCTGTATATTCAGTTCTAAATGAGACTTTACTGAACTACAGAATAGAGGAGAGAATTGAACCGAATTTATACGACTTGAATTACGCTCTGCTAGGCGCACAACACTGTTAGCTTTATATGCTAGTAATGCGGCGCTCTGAGAAACGCCCAGTTCCTCTTGGATAAGAGCACACAGATGAAGCTGCTGAGGCAGATGGAAGCATGGCTTCCGCCATGTAGTGAATCTTCTGAGTAATTTCGTGGGCATAAAGGACTGCATTTGTTTAAACTATTGGGGAGACAGCTTTCTACTACCCAGGGGTATGATTTATCCAGATCGGCCAGGAGAATGTATCCGGCGGCGGAAGTGCGCGCTGATATCCGGATCTTCGTATCACCTGCATAGACCAGACACACTGCATTTCGACAACGACATCGTTGAGGAATACTAGAAAAAACAATGGTCCGAGGATGAAGCCTTGGAGTTCTTCCGTTGCTGCTGGGCGTATGACAGAGCATTGCCGAGTGCCAATACACCAAAAGTCCTGTTCGGGAGATAATTTTACAGGGGGAGCTAACAGTTGGCCTGAGATATTACAATACTCTATCTTGGTTAGCAAGAAATCGTGATCTACCGTACCAAAGGCTTTCGTAAAGTTTAAGCAGACTATGTCCGCACCACTGTCAGAATCCACTGTTTTGGTCCACGAGTTATGTGTTATCAATAAGTTGTGCACAAATGACCTTGACAGAATCCATGTTACTGAGGCGTAAAAAGGTTGCATTCCCTTATGTGGCGTCGAGTGGTCGTTGACTAACCTTTCCAAGAACTTTGATGTGATCGGCAACAAAGCGGTGGGGCGGCAGTTAACGACATTGCCACTCTTATGAAGAGGCATCACGTGGTAGTGCTTCCATTCATTTGGGATTCCCGTTTGATGAGTGACAATATTTTAGATGTGGCCTCAGGAATGCCTCGTAAAGATACCAACGTCCTTGGGGGAAAATGCTTTCATGGGTTGAAAGAGGGCTGTTCCAGTTTTTTTTGCAGCAAATGCACATCAGACTACCGGTATAAAGTTACCAAAGAGACGGATCTCCAGAACTCTAACTCCATCTACCTGAGTAATCCACATACGCTCACTCGCCCCCGGAAGATAACGATGGGCCTCCGTTCTATCGAAGATAATCAAATTAGTGCAGTTACCAAACTTAAGTGGAAGCTCCCAGTCATCCGATCGTGCGATCAACTTAATCAGATCCGTTTGTAGGCCCGATCAGTTAGGATTGCCGACAATCTTCACATTACCAGCGAACATGTAGTAAGGCGCGTTCAGTTGATCAGCTAAGTCGTTAATATACATCGAAAACAGGACAGGCCCCGACACAAAGCTTTGTGGCGCCTCGCCTCGTTTGACAGTCCTCCCCAACAGACACTGTGAACGTACTATCTGACAAGAAGTTTTTTCATTCATTCGAGAACGTCTGGCGCTATGCAATAGTGCTTAAACTATTTGAGAAGCGGCAGGTGGTTGACTGGGTCAAGCGCTTTGCAAAAGTCGAGGTAACAAACTTTCACCTGCTCCCCCTTGTATCACCTCTTGGTTATTCCGTCTCGGAACCATATAAAGTTTGATATACACGACCTTCTTGTCATAATGCCATGTTGGTAAGCATTCAGGAAGCTGTTATTAGACAAAAAACTAGCCAAACGATATCTGATGACTTTCTCGCATACATTCAACAGGACGCATGTCAGGTTGACAGGCCGGTAGTTCGTAGCTTTCTCTTTCGTGCCTCCTTTGTGAATAGCCACCACAGTGGCTACTTTCCATGGAAAGTTAAAGACCGCAATCTTTGACACGTCTCCCCTGGTTCGGTGACATAATGATTACTGCACCCAGCTGAGGCGCCCAAACCTCGGCCAAGGGACGAACCAGAGCGGCGTGAATACCGTCTAGTCCCGGGGATTTCAATAGCTTCAGTGACTGGAAATTGACTTGTACTTCAGGGGCTGAGATCATGAAGCTTTGCATCGCAATTGCTGTCGCGCCGACCCTTGCTGTTGTCGGGTCCTTGAGATTTTCTTGTCAATTTATGCTGGCCAAATACTGACCCAAGTGGTCCGCTTTCTTGGGATCATTAATCCTCAGTCGTGGTGAGATTGGGAGTATGATTATTGCACATGGTCCTGGGTGGTACTTGGGACATGTGGTTACATAACAAAATCCATAATACGGTTTTTCTGAGAGCCCAATGCGTTTATCCAAGGATCTTGGGTATTGTTAGAGACGGTTCGAAGTGAACCACGTCACTGATTACTGTCTGTAACATTTCGTAAGGTGTCCTCTGAAAACATCAAGTGTGGGCGAGCTTATTACGAAAACATTTCTCAGTTTCATAAAAGTTACGAACTCTTAGGAATGTACCAGCGTATAGCCCGTAGTTTGACAGTATGAAAGAAGGATCAGATTGTCGGAGGTCGTATACACTCAGTTACTATCCGTTACAGTGTACCCGACGTTGTATGCCTTGTATATTTTTCTACGTCCATGTGCCCTGACCATGTAACTGTAGCCAACGCCACCGAGAGCAGGGTTTGACTGCACGTATCCGTAGAACAGCTTCGGGCTGGACCTGGATGTATAAATGGATCATATCCCGACTTCCGTTATATAACTAAATGTAATGTATACATTAATGCATACGTTACAGTTACCGTGTCGTATTAAAAATTTCGACCTACAATTATGCATAGTTTGAGCAATGACTATATTACATACACATAGTCGTACAACCAACCCTATGCGTTCCTTGTATTCCACTGCACCCGTACACCCGTATCACGTGACCATACCCAGCAAACAAACCGGAGTCGGCCCGTGTCTGGCCACGAGTCGTGCCGGAGTTGGCCTGCATCACATACCGGAGTCGTACCGACTCCTGTTGGAACTGATCCAACAAAATACAACCCTGTCAGTTAGCACTATCGACAATCGATCGACAGTGAAAAGCCAAGTCTCAGCGCGTTGACTTCGTATATTATTACCGACCCTGGAAAATAGGGAGTACAGAGAGGCACGTCAAGCTAGNAGCAGTGCGACATACAATCCTATGAGTGTAACTGCTTTTCGTCTGACTGCTCCCCTTTGGCCTGTCTGACAAGGTTGCACCTGGAAGGACCGGAGTCCTAGTCAGCATAGCCCGCTGGATCAAAACAGTACACAAGCCCGACCACCACGTCAAGGTAGCAGTATAGGTCGGGCGTTGGACATTTAACTCCTAGTAATCCACCTTTACTTTAAATGTTGTTTTTTCATGGCGGGGGAGAATGTCATATTTTGTTCCTACACCGTATCTTCCCCTTCCCTATCCAACTGATTCCCTCACATATATCGTTATTCTAATCGACCCTTCCGTTCGTTACATTACAGACCACATGCTACGTTTTCTGGTTGATAAAAGCCTTCCTATCCGGCGTTGTCTTTTCACTGTCTTGGTTATTCTTATCGGAACTATTCGGTACACAAAATAGCAACGATATGACATTGGAAAACTGAAACCCGTGTCGTTCATGATAAACATTTATTGCGTAGATAAGAATCTATCAACGTCTAGAATTGTATCCTACAGAAAGCGGTGATTACAATTAGTGATAGCCTATTCCGGTGGGTCACCGTTCTGCGGCGGCTAATGATTTGTTTAACAAATCTTTGAGTCATATTTTTTACGACCTCTTCCTGGCACACCGCAGAACACTTCGTCTTGCGACAAAAACTCTTCTGTCAGCCCTTCAGAACAAAAAAAACGTAAGAATTGGGTCCCTGTGAAATCTTCAAAATCCCAGTTAAGGAAGATCAGTTTCGAGAATGTCAAAAAATACCAAAGATCTATTACAGCTTTTGCTGCAGCTCGTTGCACAGGCTCCATCACATTCATGTTCTTTTCAAGTTTAGAAGGATTCAATGAACTAAAGTACTTAAGCCATGGTCGGACATAAACTCAGTGGAGTGTGAAGTTTTGGTGTCAAAAACGGGAAATATTCGCCTTACTATCCTCAGCATAACAACAAACTCTTTTTCGTGATGTGAGGAAGACAAGCTAGACGATGACCACTGAAGATACCTCGTTCGTAAACCTCCGACGTGCAGTCTGTGTCAAACATCGTCTACCTTGTACCAGGTTACCGCGAGGATTCATAATGATACAGAAGAAATGGAACTCCATGTGTTTCAGTGGGAAAGTGTTTATAGCACTACCTATGTAGCTGTGGAAACCTCAAGACTGGAATCTCCCCAACAGTTTCTATGAACAACGTGGGCACTATCCGTCATCGCACTAGTCTGCAATGACCTGATATGTTCGGTAAAACCCCAACCCCTACAGCATTGAAGAACTGCGACCACATGAAATTCACGAGACAAATGTATGAAAAGACTGGGAAATGTTTCAAGAATATTAAAATGACCTAATAAAAGGATGCGAGGAAAGCCCAAAAAGGCCGAAATCTCAATTCCAGCCAAAAGCAAGTCAACTATAGTTGGACTTCAGGACCGGGCGTAGTAATTAACCCAACCAAACAACGAACCGAAGTGGATAAGCAAATCGATGACCAGCCAAGCTCCAAACTAGTGTGGGAATCACAAGATCAGAATTTAACGACAAAAATTATGCGACTCTTTGCGTAACAGAAAATTTCAATAGGCCCCACCAATTTGTTATTGTATTGCGCATTACAAAGAAGGTTTACCCACAAAGCTGTCTAATGAACTGAAGTCGACTCCACTGGAGCCGGCTACGACAAGTTTTTGGAATATTTAATCATCCGAAGACACTATAAGATGACGAGAGCCAGTTTGACCACTCAACTCCAGTTACGCCCATCCGCCTCTTTTGGGCAATCGGGGTGAAACAATATTTCGACCAAAATAAGACTGTCACTATGATAAAATCGCCCAAAACATTAACTGCCATTTCTTGCGAAGTAACAAAGACCTGCAAACGTTTCAGACGAGTTCCATCCGGTATGGGGTTGGGGCGTTAAATGTGATGCATACGCTCAACATAAAAATGAGTCAGTTCAAGTGCACCGGAAATACGTTAGTACGTTCATACTGACAATAACTTCATGAAGAAAAAAGGAATAACGGCAGCAATAATAATCATCAGTGGTAAGCGACTGAAGCATGAGGGATGGGGAAAACTGCATAAATACGCCGAGTCAGAGGTCTCCCAGAACCCCAAAACGGCCNAACGACCGTGTCTTTTCAAACTCGTCCACAGTTGTCAAAAGCATTGTCTCGCTGAGCAACTTGCTACTTTCTCTAATCCCTTCCTCTTCTCCAATCTACCAACAGCCATTCCACACAATTTGATCAAATCCTCTGGCTTACGCCCACGCCGTAGTAAGATTAGTACAAAAGTGGTTAGTCCATTCGCGCAACTCATGCCTCGCGGTCTCTGAACCTAACGTGTCAGAATATGCTTTCCATGAGTAGTGCATTCATGTCTAAATAAGATATCCATGCTTGCGGACTATAAACCGAAGGCAGATGTACGAAGGCACAACCAAGTGAAATCAATACNTATCAGTGCAGTTTCTATAAGTCCATGTGGTTACCGTGTATTCATATGCTGTCCGTATTCAAAAAGCACTTTTATCCATACAGTACGTTTTTGTTACTTAGACCGCATTTGCTCTAGGCCGTTTCCCAATCCATCGACGATGGCTTGCTGAATACAATCTACCCAAAAGTAGTATGTTCCTGCGAGAGGTGACGGTCGCCGGCAGCGATACATTTCAACTTGATTACAAAGTGTTGCATCACGGGGTAGCCAAGCTGCACGATGTAAACCCTTGGACAGGAAGCTGCGTTTTCAAGGCTATCATAGCTTTCACGCACCAGTCCATTGAAACAACTGAGGCGGTCTCACCACACACAGACTTCCCCTTCTTTCGTCGTGCAATGCAAAACAGCCAATGTGGGAGAAGAATGTTAACATGGGGGTGCCCTGTGGATATTGTGGTAACCCCTTTAATACGAATGGTTATCGATGCGATAAGGACCAGTTATTTTTCCATGTGGAGTGCATGAATGATGCTGACATATCGCACTGCCCCTTCTGCACAGGGCAGTTACAACCTCTCTCGTCAGGTAAGTTATGATATTAACTATGCGTATTCAGTTGCATCGACCTCAAACACGGTGCCAGCTCCGACGTTGAAACGGAAACACAGGCCGTGTGCAGCTCCAGTATTCATTGATGATACATCTGAAGATGAGTTCCGCGTTGTTCCCCCACGCAAGCGGGGCCAAGTGAAAGTGTTCGCAAATAACAACACAAACGTCACCGGCAAACGTAAGTGATACCCCACTTAACATGTTACATACGGTTTAACTGTAGACCAGCATGCACAGCAAGAAGAGGACTTCTACTGAAGCGGAACAGAAAGCATGCAGCCTTCCTGATTTCCGACGGAATAACCTGGATAATGATAACATGTTATTATAATGATGGTATTTCGATATTTCAATATCGTTGTGTTCTCTATGGGGGTGCACGTAGGCTGACCGTCGAGCATAGACGTCAGTGTGTCCAACCATAGTTCGTGGCGTTGTGACTGTAGAGTGCACGTAGGCTGACCGTCGAGCATGGACGTCAGTGTGTCCAACCATAGTTCGTGGCGTTGTGACTGTAAGGTGCACGTAGGCTGACCGTCGAACTTTTAACCCCGAATGGCTTCATGCATTACAGTTCCTCACTTCTCGTTGAATCGCTTTGCTTTCCGGAAGACACGTGATATTACGTCTTCTTGGTGATGAGGTAACTTAAGTATTTTACACATTTTCTGGTTAACTTAAGGCCAAAGCAGCTTACGCCGATTACGGTGAGCAATATCTACTCTAAGCAGATCACGCCGGTATCCGCTCGCATTATATTTAGAAGTCATCAGCTGCGGCCTTATCTACTTACCAACGACGCCTCAAAATTTCAGTGGTTTCCCATTGCACATGAGGATGATCATAATGACCCAAACTTATCGACTGTCAGCACATATTTCAAGGAATACCGAATGAAAAGTCTTCAGATAAATGGCTTACAACTAATACGGTGCATGTTCATTAATCATTGTTTCCTAATTCCCTCTATCAACCAGATCGCAAAACTTCAGCTATCTCGTCAACATATTTCGCTGTTAATTTAGCGCAAATCCTTAGCGTCCTTGATAAACATGGTTTGCGCATTAAAACAAAGAAATTCCCACAGTAAAATAGGCATATTTCATACGTCCCTAAATATTCCGTCCACAATTACTCCAACGATATTCCAAACCCTTGTATTTACGGTAAATTGGCTACAGCATAAACTCCCTGCGCATAAATTTCAGCCAGTCCGATTGCTGCACTCCGTTTATTACATATTTCCCTCGCATTCCACTCCGCAGATTTCCCCACCGTACATCGAAGTGCGCTAAAGTCGCTCCAGCGTCGGTGGCCAAATTTCCTGAACACGAGCATGGTAAACTGTATGTTACCGATGCACTTGTGTAAAGTTAACAATAAACTTTTCATGTTCTCCGATTTTTTCCAATATTCTGCATGGGCGGCATCAGTAAGCCTGCAGCGCGTAACAAAAATGATGAGGAATCCGCTTTTAAAATTGTCGAAGTTTGCGGACCGCGTTGAAAGCTTCGCCGGCAATATTTCCACCTGGCCCGCCGTGGCCCGCGAGGGGCCCGTGCGGGCCCCGCAACGGTTTGCTACTTAGGCGTTTGCTCCCTTAAGCAAGCTGCTAATTAGCGGCCCACATATGTAGACAGATGAGTATTAAAAGGCAGAAATGGTTCTGTGAATACACATAACATATGAACTTATGAATACAGAAATAAAAATGGTCAGGTAGTAAATATACACATTTGTAGTGAGATCACCTTCGACGTCCCCAAAATTCTGAACTCCCTGCGACGTGAGATTTGCCTTGCCAGTACCACCGCGCCTGTTCACATTACCTTAGATATGTAAACTTACTACAAACCACTAACATCAAAGTTAGTGGGACGGCATAAGTATCGCAGTTATGCTCTCAGCTGTGTAATGAATTCGCACTATCTCTACTCCTGTAGGTTACATTTACCAGGATAACAATGTTGAGCTATTACCGTTAGGAACGCCGCTTAACCAGTCTAACGATTGTTTGAATTCTGAAGGTCGACTGGAGTTTTCCGTCGACATACTCTTCCACTCTGGCGTCTGCTGTGAGGTTGCACTCAAGGTGCTCTCACGTCCAGCTCCCTAGCACCCCTTAATGGTCACGCTGAAGTCTGTTGTGAACGGTGAGTAAATCAATGAATGAAGTTTGTTTGCAGATTCATCGTTTTCTGCCTGCGACTACCGATTCACGGTAGCATAAGGTTGGGGAAATTCTGGGTGTACGAATTCAGGATCTAGCACTACACATTTACCCATAATTACGTGGACTTCAGTCGGCACATATATGTGCATACAGATAAATGTATACAATCATCACCATATGAGCCAACGCCTTTACGTTGCTTTTTCCCTGTAACTCTACACTTCTATGTCTAAAAATTTGTAATCATTTGACATTCACATGCACACAATTTCAAGCGTTAATTAATCTGCCAACGGAATTATCCAAAAACCAGTCAGGAACTTCGGAATTTCATATTATTTTTCCCGGGTATAAAAGGAAACCAGCCCGCGTTCAGCACCAGCCGTTTTCACTCAGGTGTTTTGCACAACCAGAACCAGCGAGCGCGCACGAATTGAATCTGAGTTGTGTAAAAAGTCTGCTGTCGTGT
Source organism: Paragonimus westermani (assembly GCA_008508345.1). Taxonomy (NCBI): domain Eukaryota; kingdom Metazoa; phylum Platyhelminthes; class Trematoda; order Plagiorchiida; family Troglotrematidae; genus Paragonimus; species Paragonimus westermani. The sequence continues at coordinate 16,880 of QNGE01006093.1, read as the reverse complement.
TGTTGGCGCAGTCTCAGCTCACGTTTGTGTTAGTCATATGCATGGCTTACTATGCCTTTGGCTCACGCTTGTTCATTTTGTTTCTCTTCTCAGGACCTTTGTTGGACTCCCTACTTCGGACAAACGCTGCTCGTCGGTGCCTCCGCATTGCCCCGAATTCGGTCCCCGGACAGTCTGAGCGGAAGCGGCTGGCCTGCTTGATACACGTGGTTTGTTTCGGCGTGACCCGGAATGAATCGAATAAACGAGACCTTGGTTTCATCTCCCGAGTAGCAAAATGGTGCGGCCCACGCGGGCCCCGCTCGGACAACGGAGAAAATTCGCGAGCGAAACTTTCAATCCATTTTGCACAATTCGTTTTTTTTTTCCAACACGGTTTCCCGACCATCTCGGTTACGTTACCCAGGATTGCTGACACCATCCAAGAAGTAAACATCTGCAAACACGAGTACTTTATTGTACAGTTTACGAAGTTCATCAGAAACATATGCAGAGTTTGTTGTACGTATGTTCACGAGACTTTCTCACTGATGTTTGAGCCATTGAAGTACCCCTGGATGCGCTGTTGAGAAACCTGAATTGAGAGGAATATAAGGGAAGTATGCAGTGAACGGGAGGCAGCAATCAAACTGCAGCAAGTGTGGGTCAGAAATTAAACAACACAAGGGGACATTGCAGAAAAAACTATTACTTACTAAAATAACATAAGGCCGTATCTGTGATGAGTCGCAACAACCTCACGATCGTTGGCGGGTGTGCGTCGCATGCACGTTCAAACTACATTCCATTGCTGACAGCACTCTCACAACTGGCATGGGGAATAACACTCATTTCCTTAATCACTATCTAGGTCGACATCTGTCGGCTTCGAACACTTCATTGTGCGCCTCGTGCGACTGTCTGCTGGGTCGCGCGCATCCCGGAACCAACGTCACATGTGCACGAGATTTTCTCCGCCGGAAACCTCAGCGTACCTATGTTGGCTGAAAATGTCATCTGCAACGAACCGAACGATCGAGAATGCGTGATCAGAGATTAACTTGGACTAGCTCCATCGACAGTAAGTCACACGTTGCCCGTATACTACACGTTCCAGTCCAATTAACGGCAGTGAACAGTTCATGATGGATAAGAAGAAACAGCATGCGACAAACGGTATCCATAACGTTGGTTCCGCCCTATCTTGAGAGTGACGTCTTCTGCAACAGATGAGTACCAAGTGAACTGTAGTGCTCACGACAACGTCATAGACATCTGATTTGGCCAGCTCAGCCTCGTACGCATCCAGGTCTTTCTGCGTCCGTGTGAGGGAACTGAACAATTCCGGCTTGACTGCAGGTTTGGAGCCAATGGAGGGCGGCAAACTGCAGGCTATTTGTGTTTCCGACGTTTTCAGCGGTGGGGTGACGGTTGACATCGTTGAAACTAGCCCCTTGACTAACTCCGAAACGGCTGCCATGTCGCATCGTATTGACTCAGTGTCAACCATAGAGGAGCGTGAATGCTTCACCATGTACACAGCTGTCACTACGCACAGAATCGGAGTGATCGGACGAACTTGCGTCATCGGTCATCCGTGCGGACAACGGGGAATGAATGCCAGAGAGATGCATAGAAAGTTGAACTGCAGAAAACTGTCGTACAGACAGACGGCTAAGTTGAGTTACCGAATGACTGCAGCTTCTGATATCAACAGAGCTGGTATTTCATACAAGAGTGAAGAATGAGTTGTGGATGGCTCAAGCGATGGGTGAACGCTGGGAGGGCTGAAACGTCACATTTGTGGGTGGCAAATTTAGTATCGACGTCACTTGGGCATAATCGGCTGAGGTAATTTCGGTAGTGTTGGGACGGGATGAACACAAGAATCCTGATGGCTAGTGCTCTTCTTCTGACTTTCCTTCTGACTGTCGTAAACGTTGTCAGAACTGCAACGCAGAGGAACTTTTCAGACAGATAGTTTTTATAGTTTCGATAAAACTACCGCTCTCCCTCTATATCGTGTATTTAAGTTTATCCGACGATTGGTGCAATCGCAGCCGGTATTGGACGACTGCTGCACCATCCCCCGCTCCACGGCGCGTGCAAGGAAGTATCTGTTTGAACTTCCAGGAACTAATTAACGAGAGTCCCACTTGCTCGTGTCACATCAATCACTGCGTATTGCGGTGCTGTCGGCGGCGGGAGCTCGTGCATAAGCAGTAACTGACGATGGACGCGCAAGTTGTGACTACCTGGCCACCGCACAGTGTGTTCATCTACGAACCACACTGTGCCCACTACGGCAGCGGAGTTGTCTTCAACGAATCCAACCACAACGAACATTCTAAAACGCTTTTACTAGTCAAAAGCACAAACGATGTGGGGTATTTCTGTTCCCGTCTTATCACAGAGATTACGGAAAAGATGAAGTGAAGAGGTTCATAAAAGTCTATTGAAAGAGTGTGAAATGAATATGAAAACCCCATACTTTGCAGCTAGAATACGCATGCACTTGTTTCGGATCTCACACACAGTGCAAGAATGTACTGTAGCAGACAAAGTGCTAACTAAAAATATACACATTAGCCGAGGTTAAGCAGCGTGCAAAAAATTGTCATATCGTGGAAAAAACGGTATTTGATTACGTTACCACAATATACACTGAGTGCCGAGCTTCTGTTCACATTAATCGTATTGTCAAGTGTACTGCCTGAAAGACCGTCACTTGCAGGCAGCGGTCTTGTTACAGAAACACTGGTGTCTCTCAACACAAAATGAGTTATATCCATAGGAGAAGTATGGCGAGTTTCGGCAGCCCGCCAATATATTCGTGGGCAAGATGTACTGGGAAGTATGCACAACCTTCCAAATAACTTGTAAACATTTCAAATGGGAAAGCCGAGAGTTCTTTCAGTGCCCGGTGGACACGAACATCATTGGGGAGGTGCATCAAACAATGCACATTGCGTACGATTCGCTCTCATCCATAATGGCAGCCAAGGTGTGCGATAAAAACAAAAAGTAACTAACAAACTCAAAATAGTTTAGATGAAAAGTAGGGTGACATAAAATATGAATACACATAAACAGCTTAAAACACTTGTGGTATTTACAAATGTCAAGTATGCCTGGTAGAACAACTGGCTCTATACGCAAAAGAGACTGGCGAAATTCACTACCTTTCCGTCAAATGTCTACAGCATTAAGAGAAGCCATAGGGGCTGGCACGATGTAAGTTGGAAATGCGTACTGATATTAGCGCGATAATGTGCACATCGGACGGAGATTTTGGTCAACGGGGCTAAAAAGTCACAGATTCAACATCCACTTCACTACTCTGAGGCACACCGAGTGCATATAGTCCAGTGGGAAAGTTGACACCACGTCAGTGGGAATATCACTGCAAAAGAAACCTCCCCTGTGCTCTGTCGAATGAAGCTTTCATGGGTCCGCAGCGGAGTAGGGAACGATGAGAAGGTGTCAACGAAAAACGCAGGCTCCTCCCTGTGTGCATTTATCACCACAGACGCAGCCCGAATTCTCTTTGACCTATCTGAGGGAGCACCGGTCAGGAGTATCACAGATAACACGTCGCGGGCTTTACTGTAATGCGCGATCCGGCGTGCACTACAGACCATTCCTTAATAAGTGGCACAGTTCGATAATGCAATCTACCAGGGACTCCGTCATATTGAAAGGGTTTGATGGCCGCGCCAGATGCCCACAATGAATAGTTCCAATTTCGACGGAGAAACAGTGTGTCCTAAAGTGGGCTACACTTGTGTCTTCGGTGCGTTAAAAAGGGATACACCGTCAATGTGCATCTGTAACTGGACTCTGGTGGGGCCACCGTTGCTGAGCAACAACAGATGTCACAGTAATGTCTTCTTTAATTTGGAGAGTAAGTAAGTACTGGAGCCAAAGAACTTCTTTGAGGTAGTCTCGACGAGCGCTTAATAACGCAATTGGGTCCCGATGAAGAATTGAGTGGTGCATTCGCAGCACTCCAAGAAACAATGACTGATGTATCATCTTCATGCGGGACATTTGGGAACAACTCGCAAGAGCTTCTATTATATATCCGGCCGGTCCACCGCAACGTACCAACACCCAGAGGGGGCGCAAGCGTCCTGGAAAGAAGATGCCTAATGACAATACTGCGCCTGCTTGTACGGGCAATCGGTAACGAGAATTATGCTTCACTTGGTAAGCTTTCCGGAGTTTTTCCAAAAATGACGAGAGGTCACGTTCTGGTGAAAATTTTTGCGGCGGATATGATGGCTGCGCAAATTATGGTAGCCCGTGTTGTGTTCGGCCGCGACATCGTGTGTGTTACTTCCATGTGTTTGACGCTGTTCGAAAGTATGAAAATGGACGAAATTCGTGTTATATCCATTCAAAGACCAACTATCTTCACAGTCGTTATTGTGTTCAACTGAATGGCCACGGCGGACAACAAGCAAGAGCAATTTATACCCTCACACCCTATACCATCGGTTCAAACATGATTTGGATGTAATCCGCTGAAGCGATAGGAAGGTTACGAATTATTTGTTGTGTTATTGGCTCGACATCAGGCCCAAGTGGGCCATTCGTGCGCAAAGCGACGTTGTTCACCCCGACAATCGCACGAACAATAGGCTTAAGAATGCCAACGGATGGTTAAAGAAGAGGACACATCCTAGGGACCTCTTAGCCACTGCCGATAAAACTATGGATCCAGAGTGGATGGCTGGTGCGGGAGTTTGAAATGCAAGTGGCCTACGGATGCGGCCGTCGCAAAGTTATCGGTGTCGACTTGTACGTCAAGAACATCCTTCACCGAATAACCATGTTCGCAAGTCATCTTGTTCGAAAACATTTGAACGGACAAATGCGACGACTCCACTTCGAAACTGTATCTGGGTGCATGATGTGCGGTTTACTCGGAACAATGCAGTCTTGTGTGCAACACGGTGAGACGCTTTTGTCATCAATGAAATACCAGTCTCAACCGGAGCCCTTCTGTTGTTGTTCATCCCATGTCCAACATCCCATTCAATACGAATAAACCGTACACTTTGAATGCTCACTTAAACCCAACCCTTGATGCCTTCATTGACAATGAGTATGTGAGCATGACCAGTTCACTTTAACCCCACCCTTTTTCAGTGTGACACATACATTTGAAACCTCCCCTGCTAGCATCGTCCCCCATTGTTCCACTAACCAACCAAACCCTACCTGCACTATTCCAACACTTCCTGTCATGGACTCAAACGCAGGTGACAGCCAACCATTCTTCAATGAGCTCATTACAGGGACATCAGACCAAGAATTATCACTAGAGTCCCTGAATCACAAAGATGTTTCTGTTTTAGACATTTTTAAAAGTATAAAAATGGTGCCGAACAAGAAAAATGCACTAAGTTTGCTACTTTTCAACGCACGTTCGCTAATTAATAAGTTGCATATCTTTAGATCTTTTATATTTATATATAATCCTTATATTATTCTAGTCACTGAAGCTTGGTGCAACCCTGAGACTCCTGAACACAACTAAATCCTATCGGTTATCAAATGTTCCGCAGAAATCGTGGTGTAGGACGAGAAGGATGATGTTTAATCTACCTAAGGGAGCAATACTCTGCAACCATACTCGATAATCCATGTCTTGGTATGATAGATGATTCCTTGTGGCTGTTTGTGTCGACTGGACCCTGTGAATTACTCTTAGGATGTCTACAGACCACCTAACGCCACTCAGGACGACATGACGAACCTTTTTAACGGAATGAACTATGTATCAACCTTACTTTCACAGTACAAAATAATTGGCGGAGACTTCAACGTGCCCAATATCTCCTGGACCTCTTTCAACGCCCCGCAAGTCAAGCGGAGTTCCTTGCATGTGCCCAAGTAAACGGATGGCGCCAACATGTTTTAGCGCCTAACAGTCTAGACCACACCCCAGACCTCATCTTTACCACAGGCATCTCTCCTGCCACTGTATCCGTCTTGGAACAATTTCCAGGAAGTGATCATAACATAGTGAACTTGAAGTTCGACCTAAAGGCTGTTAAACAGTCAACCGTCATACACAACCGTCAAACTAAATTCGTCGACTGGAACGAATTCACCACACTGCTGAGATCTGTGGAATGGAACACGTTTTTTCATACCTCCGATCCTAGTATTGCAACCGAGGCATTTAATGAACACTTCAGGTATTGTATGAACATCTTACCTCAGCAAAAGTCAAAACACCGTAATGTGTACGGTAACGGCATGAGTCTCAATCCAAATGAGCAAGGCAAGCTCAAAAGTCTTAAATCACGGTACCGAAAAACATGCGACTTTTTTCTCATCATGCAAATGCATAAAATGTTCAATGCAATTGAATATAGAACCAAAATGCTCTACATGAGTTAGGAAGAACGTGCGCTTAAGGACACAGATAAGAGCTCGCGGTTGATGCAGTTGATGAGACCCAGAAAAAATGAGAGACCCTGCCATCTCAGTAGTGACACTGCAGGACAAAACCACTGTAGATGATCCTTTAGCAATCGGTGAGGTTTTCAATTCATATTTTGATGCTTCCTCCAACACCGAAGATCACATACTGCCCCACCTCCTCCTGTAAGTACAAGTAAGTTCCTAAGCCATATCCCTTTTGATGCATGGCTCATACGCTCTCAGTTAGCTATTATCAAACCTTCTCACTTACCTGGTCTTGATGGCATTCACTCTGTTGCTTTAAAATGCGGAGGGAAGACATCCCTCTACTTCTGCTCAATATTTATACACTTTCTCTAACATCAGGTTCCTTCCCCATTCAGTGGAGAAGCTCTCCGCTATAAAAGTGGCTCGCGACATGAAGTCAGCAATTATCGTCCCATTAACCATACCTCAATTTGTTCTAGGGTGTTGGAAAGGATAATAAAACGTCGCATAGTCGAATTCTTTTTATCACGAAACCTTATAAACCACTCCCAGCATGGGTTTCTCAACAAGCGTTCTTGCATGACATGCCAGCCGGAGTTTCTTAATCATGTGACAGAATCTACCGACGCCGGTGAGGCAATGATCATTATACTGTTGGACATGGCGAAGGCTTTCGATCGTGTGCCTCATAAGCGTCTCCTGCTCAAGATAGCATCCTTTGGTATACGTGATCCACTGCTTAGCTGGTTTCCGTCATACCTTACAGGCCGCACACAAACAGTGAAAATAGGAGACAATAGCTCAACGCCCAGACCAGTTACTAGCGGTATGATACAAGGAAGCGTTCTGGGACCGTTACTCTTTCTCATATATATCAACGATATGTCAAGTTATCAAGCATGGCAAGCTATTCCAATTCGCTGACGTTATCAAACTTGTATACAGCTTCCCTCCTGGCAATCGTAATGCACGTTTAGAAAATATACGGAATGACCTCATGTCATTAGCAATTTGGTGTCAAACTTGGCTGATGAAATTTTCAGCCGATAAATCCACTATCGTTGTGCATGGTTGTCACGTACCAGATGGCTCCATAAAGCTGGACGGTCACAACATATTAACCGTCAACTCAGTACGTGACCTGGGTTTGCGCTACTCAAACTCATTCAACTTCGCAGAACATATATCTTTCCTAGTCGCTAAAACCAGACGGGCGATAGGTTACATTAAACACTCATTCTTCCTACCCGCTGCACGGTTGCATCTTTATAACCTATACGTACGACCCCAGTTTGAGTATTGCACGTTCATATATGGCTACCTGCGCAAGTCTGATAGGCTAACTCTGGAAAGCCTCCAACGTGCATTCACAAAAAGCCTATTGGGTTATCCATCTTCTCTGAGCTACAGAGAACGCTGCCGGACGCTTTTACTCGATCCTCTCTGGTTACGGCGACTCAAGCTCAACCTTTTACTCATGTATAGTTTGGTCTATGGCAGTAAGTTTACCGTCAGCTTCGCGACTAGCTTACAACACAGGCCAAAGTGTAACCTCAGAAACAAGGACTTCACCTTGACAGCTCTTAAATCTCGGAAGAAACTGCGTTCAAATTTTTTCCTAGTAAAATATTCCTACATTTGGAACACACTCCCGTATGCAATTAGGTCCAGTAAGAATATATACCAATTCAAACGAAACTTAGAAACTTTCTTAACAATGACGAACGTCATGTCCATTTTCAAGCTTTACTTGTCTGGGGACGTTATCTTCGAAAACGGACCTAGTAACATCTGACGAAAAACCCCCTGTTTTGTGTGATGTTAAGTCACGCACCTCTCGGAACAATCAAAACTACCGCCTTCAGGATAGATATTGTAATTTCAGACTTGCCAGCGAACACGATATCATGTCTAGAGTCAACACGTAAAGGTGTCAATATACATGCCCGTTAGTAACAACCCAAACACCCTGGCACACTCTTACCCCATACTTGTTGATAGCTTGTGTGTCTGAGTTGTAAACCACCATGCAGAAGCTGGACATGCTAAAATCGTTCAGAAACACTCAACCTGTTCGTCTCATGACTGCATAATAACCTCGAGTCACAACTCTTCCTTTTCCTACCATGATAGACCACACGGCAACCTCTCAGTATTGTCAAGGATTCTTCTCATTCGATATACCGTATGTACAAAGATAATGGACATTTGAATTCGGCAATAATCGTACACTAGGAATAGCTTATAATCGATCTCCTTTGGCGATATTCAATAGCAGCTGTTCGCATGTGGTATATATTTCGTCAATCAACACAATGTTATTAACGTCACATAGGAGGTTATGTCAGAATATCACATGTTCTATTGTTAGTCACAGCTCACATAGTTAGATTCCCGTTATCCCGTTTATCGCATAATTCCTCTCTCCATTCTTGGTTCCACTGATACATTCCGCGTGAGAAAACATCCCACCCCACCCGAACTCTTAAAATTTCGCAATGTAAAGCGCAACCGAAACCAGCGAGCGCGCACGAATTGAATTGGAGTTGTGTGACGCGGCGTGCTGCTGTGTTGTCAATGCCGTCTTAGCTTACGTTTGTGTAAGTCGTGTGCATGGCTTACTGGGCCTTCGGCTCATGTTTGCTCGTAGTGCTTCTCTTTTAAGAACTGTTGTTCGAACCCCTTCTCCGGAAGAGCGTTGTCCCCTGGTGCGTCCACGTTGCCCGAAGGTTGGTCCGCGAAGTCACGGGCATCCAGATTAGAGTCGGCTGGTCTGCATGTTACAGCAATGGTCGTGCATATCCCGAACTCCTCGATATTCTTAGGAGTTTGAGCGAAGTATAACGTCCGGTCGAGAAATCCGTGCGTTCCCCGCGAAAGTATATGCGTCCTCACCTCGCCCATATCATGGAAAATTTTCTGCGCTTTTTTCGGGAGTATCTACATAGAATAATGGTCAAATTCTTCGGCATTACATTCTCTCCATCCTCCAACCATCGTTTTTTGTCACGACCCTGAGCATCAGGCCAGCGATCACCTTGTGGAGTCCAAATTGATGTAACAAATCAATTATTTTATCGAATTGTGCAGACCTCGAGCACTATCTTCTCAGAACCACGAAGCTCGAAGTTTCCTACTTTGACTTGAATTTCCCCTTCATATAATGTCTAGTTTTGTCTGTTTTTTGCTCTATTCACATAGCTGACTCGTTGTACAATTTTCAAAGTTGGTGTTCAATTACGTGTATGCTGAAAATCATTGCGTTGATCACGCTATCCTGAGTGTGTTTCTCCAAAATGCGTCGAGAAATATACCATTAATAATATTATTACTATTTTTATCGAAATTATTATCATTAATTTTGTCAGAGTTTGTTGCGTTATGTTGAGATTTCTGAGCTTTGGTTTATGCTAAAAGGTGACATCACGCTCTGCTCTTTCCCCTGAATAAGATACTTTACTCATCTTTGATCTTACACCGTTTACAATGACCGTTTACCTTGCCCTGTTTAGTCCGAGACCCGTAAACTTCTAAGTGCCGAAGTTGGACATATTTCTCCGGTATTCTTTCTTGGGTGACTTATAATTCCCATCGTTTCTCGATGCATGAACAGTCGTTTTGCCCTGACCCAACCAATGCCCATTTGTTTGAGTGAACTCAACCCTTTTTTGTCCACAATTGCTGATCGGTGTCTGGTTGTCGAATTGTTGTACAGGCACTTTCTCCCCTTAATTTCTAAGGATTTTCACATTCGAGGTGAGAGACTCAATTTTCTGGCACATTGATTCAACTAGTACTGTATTAAATCCAGTTATTACGAGAGCCATCTCGTTAACCATTTCGAGGATAGATTATCCCCGTCGTCGAATATTGAGAGGCATTTACTGGATCAACAGATCACGCGTAACTCGGTGTGGACTAGTATCTTCAGCAAACAGGTCAATGCTCTTGATTTTATGGCAACCGATTCAATTTCTAGACGGTTTCTGTCACCAAATGTGATAGATCTTCAGTGCATGGTTCACCTAAGAATGAGACAAAACTGTCATATTACGTAGAATTTTCCGTTTAGGACAACCGCGGAGGTGGTCTCACTCTAAAATAATCAAACTGCAGCAACAGGGCATCTACTGAATTAGCCGTTCGCGGTGGCGATAAATTGCTGCTTTAGATGCTCCACGCACTGCAATTGGAAGCTCGCGATGAGAGTTTTCAAAGTGTGTTTGAAGCGCCATATCTTCACAAGTACTTAAGATGGAGCAAAAATGAAGCGTAACTGTCTTACTGTATTCCTCCTAGGCATTCCAGTATCGCTACTTAGAGTAACCCGTTCACACTGCGTAACCTGAATACGACTTTTCTGGTGCTAATTCCTGAGTTCGTGAGCCCACAGTTTCCCCAACCTTATGTTACCGTGAATCGAAAGTCACAGGGAGAAGACGGTGAATCTGCAAACGAACTTTATCTGTTGATTTACTCACCGTACACACAGAGACTTCAACGCAACATTTAAGGGTGCTATGGAGTTGGACGTGAGAGAACCTTGAGCACAACCGCACAGCGGCCGCAAGAGAGGACGAATGTCGACGAAAGTTCCAGCCGTCCTTCAGAGTTCAAACAAGTGTTAGACTGGTTAAGCGGCGTTTCTAACAGGAATAGATCAACATTGTTGTTCTAGTGGATGTAGCCTAAAGTATTGGGGATGGCGCGGATTCACTATACAGCTACGAGTAAAACTGCGTGACCTACGCCGGCCCACTAGCTTTGATACCAGTGGTTTGTAGTAAATTTACATTCACAGTGAAATGTGAACCGGCGCGGTAGCACTGGCAAGGCAACTCTCACACCGCGGGGAGTTATGACTTTTGGGGACGTCGAAGGTGACCTCACTACATGACCTAGTGCACTTATACAACATTCGAGCATGATTCGTAATAATACAAGTTCTGTGGGTGTATTTGAAGTGCCATGTCTCCGTGCGTATTAGAGATAGAACGAAAGCAAAACATCCATCTTCGTAGGTAGAACATGTATACGCACAATACAGGCTAATTGCCGTCGTACTTTTGAGCAAGAGCTACAACCTCCAACTTCCACGACACCTGCCTCAGCGAGTGCGAAAAATTGTCCTGTGAAAAAATCCGAATCTGTGAATTCTTTTAAACAAAATTCACTACATAGGCTGGGAAGAATAATGTAGATTCCAAAGTGAAGTTGACTTATCTTGACATTTTAGGTAACGACTTCATGGAATACTTGTTTTTAGCGTTCTTCTCACTGTCCGCAAAAACTCGCTGTATACCTGCATATCTCAGAGGGAAGTGTGCTACATGGGTGGTTCCTTGCATAGATGTGAGTTTAACACCTGGTAATCATGGATGTATGTAGTCGGTAGATCGTAAATATCTCTGTAATTTTTGAGGTAAAGCAGTATTCAAGTCAATGAAGTTGTCATAATACTGTGTTGTGTTTCATTTCGTGAAATCAATAAATTATATGGAAGAAATATTTTTATTTCAATCTTCCAAAGTTGTAAACAAGGATTGTGCGGTAGTTTAACGGCATAGCGTGAAACGCAGCGTGATGTCGACGCTCTTTTTGCTCTCGTTCGTGTAAGTCGTGTGACTGTCTCACAGGGCCTTCAGCTCACACTTGTTTCTAGTATCTCCGTTTGCGGGACTATTGCTGGAGCCCCTGCTCTTGAGAAACGCTGTTCTTCGGTGCCTATACTTTGCACAAACTGGGTTTGCGAGTGTAACGATTACCCAGAACCAGAACGTCCGGCCTACCTGTTACAAGCTAACAATGATAAAATAACGAACCTTTGCTTTTCACGCTACTTCGAAGAACTAATATTTCGAGTATAGCAAAAATCGAGGTCATAAAAGTGGTAACACATGCCTTTCTTGCAATTCGTGTGTAATTAATCAAAAAAACGTGATTATAGTTTTGACGATTGGAACGCTGTTGTATCATGCGAACTAACTGCAAACGTGCGGTGCACGAGCAAACATGGTGTAACATATGGATATGCGCAAAATCTGGACAGCTCAGTGGTAGTTTCTCAGTTATATTCGACATGAATAGGCATTCACTGTTACGACGGTTTCAAATTTTTTAATGAAAACATGACATACGCTGGAGCGCGAACAAGGTGGCTACCTGAAAGAACAAAAACGAGGATCATTTTCCACCTGAAAGCTTACGAAAGTCCCGTGTAGTTGTCCCAGCTTACTAGTGAAGGCAAACAGCACCCTATGTTGAAACACTCATCACTGCTCCACTCAGTCGTCCGAACTTACGGACGAAGGCGAACAGTACTACACGCCCGAACACAGGATGACGAGTGAAGTCACGGGGAGCAAACAAGTGAGAAATTCGACGTGAATGGGATATTTGAGGTTTGTGGAGGATGGCATATATTACCTCCGTCTGTTTTCATCACAGAGTGTAGCGGTTGGTTTGCATGCGTTCTGGTTGTCCTTACGGATGCCTGAATCCTTGCGTCGGACAATGTCCTCATCACCTCGTTCATCAATTCTGATATCCGCAGGATAACTTTGCGCACGTATATGAAGAAACCCATCTTCTTTAGTCATATCAATGGGATATTCGTCCCAGGTTATATTGATTCGCGCTTTTTTCTGCTCGTGTCAAACGGCACATTGTCTGCGGACCGGTCTTAGTCGACGTCCATCATGGATGCTGTGCGAAACCTCTTTTTCATGATCGCTAGAAGAGTGTAAATAATGACTAAGTTGATTGGAACTGACAAACATGCAGATTCGAAACGCGCACCTACCAGGTGGCTGATGTTGGAGCTGCTTACCACAGAATGAACACCAAATTATGCTCTCCTTTTCAAAACAATCTGAGTAAAAACTCAGTTATCCGGCATCACAGCGATATATCTCTCACTGTACAGGTCCGCCGCAGTGTCCATATAGCAATCAGGTTTTAGGCTTCTTTACCCATGTGGGTTGCTCACTGTTTGTAGATGCTGCAATGGGGATGTTGTAAAAAGATAAGCCAGTCTTAACACGATCTACTATTTTAATGGCAAAGACAACTGTGCTATTGAAAGAGGTCACTGCTGCAATCCTACAGATTCACACGTAAATAATGCAGGGCTTCGAAGTGAAAGTCAAACCTGGATACGGCAAGAGGCTGGAGCTGCGGACCCACCGACTGCCAGGTTGGCAAGTTGTACTCCACCAGCCACCGCTCATAAATGAGGAGGCAATTTTTGCAAACTGGCATGAACACTTTGAATAGAATTATTTCCAAATTACTGACAAGACAGGTATGCAGGGAACCGCAGTAAACGGTAGGAATGACACTCACAAGTACTATCAAATCGTTCGCTGAAGATCCAAGTTCACACCGAGTTACGCATAGTCTGTTTATCCAGTAACTGCCTCTCAGTATTCGACGACAGAGATAATCTATCCTCGAAATGGTTAACGAGAAGGCTCTCGTAATACTAATAGTTGTAATATATATTTCTCAACGCATATGTGAGAAGCACGCTGGGTTATGCGCGACCACTGCAGATATTTACAAACCATACAAAGGCAAATAAGTAATTAGTACCAAAACATGAAGCCCTCCATCACGAAGGACGTGGTCAAAAAGCAATTGAATGCAGTTTATGAAACCTCTGACGCATGCAGCAGAGAAGAAGAGAGTTCGGTCGCTTCACAGATTAAGTCCCGAACAAATGAGATGGCACAGTAATTTATTATCCACAAGGTCGTTGGTAGGGGAATTTTTTTAATATTCCAAGGTCACTCCGGGAAGAATGTTCAAACACATTTTTGTGGTGTTTTGCTATCAGGGGATAAAATTTGCTTCCAAAAAATTACTAGATGTGTCGGCTTTGGTGAGAGGGAGCGAAAAATCCCAAAGTCCAGCGAACGATTTGGCATATTCCAACGCAGGATTTCGTCGATTTCCTGAAAAACGTCAGAATTCGAACATCTCGCGAACCGTTCATCTGAGACAAAGTTCCGTGCTCACATCTGCCGTAGAAAACTCTTCTAGCTCAGTGGATAATATGGGGATCGGGATTGAGAATGTAATTCCACACGTTAGATGAGAATATGTGGGTTGGTAACATTTACTAAGACAAACAATGTGCTAGTGGAGTTTTCGAGAAAGAACTCAAATGATATTATCATTTTGCTGTGATTATTGTAACATAACCCTATCTACTGCTGTTGTGGCATTTGGCAATGTACTCCGGATTTATTCGGACATACAAGAGCGTCTGATAACTCAAGCTTAAATGAAGTCGTTCTGCTGAACTTATTATTAAGCGTTGGGAAGTATGAGTGACCCAAGAAAAAATACCGGAGATATATGTCCAACTTCGGCACTTAGACGTTTACGGGTCTCAGACTAAACAGGGCAAAGTAAACAGTCATAGTAAACTGTGTAAGAACAAAGATGAGTAAAGTATCTTATTCAGGGGAGAGAGCAGAGCGCGATGCCACCTTTTAATATTAACCAAAGCTCAGAAATCTCAAGGAAACGCAACATACTCTGACAAAATCAACAAGTACTCTGTATGCTATTGACGACGAAAGCGTCTCTCCGTGTTGCACACAAGTCTGCATTGTTCTGAGTAAACCGCACATCATGCACCCTGATACAGTTTCGAAGTGGAGTCGTCGCATTTGTCCGTTCAAATGTTTTCGAACAAGATGACTTGCGAACATGGTTATTCGGTGAAGGATGTTCTTGACGTACAAGTCGACACCGATAACTTTGCGACGGCCGCATCCGTAGGCCACTTGCATTTCAAACTCCCGCACCAGCCATCCACTCTGGATCCATAGTTTTATCGGCAGTGGCTAAGAGGTCCCTAGGATGTGTCCTCTTCTTTAACCATCCGTTGGCATTCTTAAGCCTATTGTTCGTGCGATTGTCGGGGTGAACAACGTCGCTTTGCGCACGAATGGCCCACTTGGGCCTGATGTCGAGCCAATAACACAACAAATAATTCGTAACCTTCCTATCGCTTCAGCGGATTACATCCAAATCATGTTTGAACCGATGGTATAGGGTGTGAGGGTATAAATTGCTCTTGCTTGTTGTCCGCCGTGGCCATTCAGTTGAACACAATAACGACTGTGAAGATAGTTGGTCTTTGAATGGATATAACACGAATTTCGTCCATTTTCATACTTTCGAACAGCGTCAAACACATGGAAGTAACACACACGATGTCGCGGCCGAACACAACACGGGCTACCATAATTTGCGCAGCCATCATATCCGCCGCAAAAATTTTCACCAGAACGTGACCTCTCGTCATTTTTGGAAAAACTCCGGAAAGCTTACCTAGTGAAGCATAATTCTCGTTACGAATTCGGCCGTACATCACGGTTTGGCTATAACCCATGCCACCGGCTGTTGAGAATTCATAGATTTTTCCCTGCGTACTTATGTGGAAACGTTTAATGACGCACTTTTCCTGTTTGTCTCAGATGAACTCCTCATTTACAACATGCGGGAAACGTCGGAATAGTTTCATTTGCGTTTGCTGGACAAGGCGGATTTGCACGTATCTCTTGTTTTCATCCTGCGTGGTGCGCAACCCACCTGTCACAATGATCACCGACAAAGCTTTCTCGAATTCCCTTGATGTTCCGTTCCGAGCCCTGCTTAATCTCAGTTGAAACTGCGAGCTTCAACTCGCGCGGATGTTTTGGACGTCAGCGGTTGTGATCAACTTTTCGTAATCATCCGGCGCATACTGCCTAATGATAGCAGCTGGTGTATATTAGTTGAACAGTTTTTCTAATTCGTTCAATTTACTCGTGGTGATTCCGCGATTTTCAGGGTGAAGCTCGTATACCAGACGATTGAGTGAGTTGTTGTGCTTCAACTCGAAAGAGCTCACAACCAGACGGACATTATGTCGGATCACATGTAATCGTGAACGGTAGCATGTTTCTAGATCTTAGTTTTCAAAACTAACAATGGGAAACCCGCCAGACACGTCCCACAACCCTGCATGCATTCTTATGCCTTTTATATCTCGTGCAAGGGTAATAACTACAGAAAGTTGTTAAGAAAACACTACCAAACTTTGTCGTACTTCAAAAACCTTCTCAACCAACGGCTCGTCCTGCGAACATAAATAACTTCCACACCCTCCATGTACCTTCGAAGGCACTCCCGGAACTGTTAGAAAATGTGATATCCACTATTTCCAAAATGCATTTCGACGGACTCAATAGAGGCAATTTGCTAAAAAACAAAAGATGGCTCCGGTTGATGAGGTGATAAACAATATCTGCATCATCGCTTTTCAGAATACACATCACCTTGGCATCCACCTGGTAACGTCGTTACACGAAGGCAACCAAAACCAGCGAGCGCGCACAAATTGAATTTGNCGCAACCAAAACCAGCGAGCGCGCACAAATTGAATTTGAGTTGTGTAGTAGCATGTAGTGCGCCGCCAT